>VUQG01022310.1:0-18207 GCA_015106755.1 Etia nguti | reverse complement strand
CTGTTTAGTTTTCTGTCTTCATTTATGTTGGAAGTGATAGCAGAGCTGTACGCATATCATGTTTAGGTGGAAACTAGCGAGCTAACTTCCTGCTAACTTCTAACTGTTAAATTTAATTCTGTTTTCATGGATGCCTGGATGTTAAACTTAATTGTTACACCTGGTAAAGCAGCAACGCTGATCATTTTATTAAAGATGAAAGAATTTAGACAGTTTTTAAGTCTCAGTGATGCCGCGGTGTTCATTTGACTTTGGGACCTGAAGCATACTGAGTTTTGGACACAGATTAACCGCGAGGCTCCTGACTACGGTAGCCATAATGCTCCGACAATCCATCAAGCGGTGCGGCTTCATAGCTTACCAAAGTTGTACTAAAACATTTTTTCACAGATTTTTGAGCGCCGTTTACCACATAAAATCGGTTAAAGGTCAGTAAGCACAACCAGAATTCATACATAAGGCGCACCAGATTATAAGGCGCACTGTCAAGTATTGAGAAAATTAAAGGATTTTAAGTGCGCCTTATAGCCCAAAAAATACGGTACTCACAAATGACTATCAAAGTAAAACAGGAAATGAAAAAGCATGATAACTAAAACACAAGTATAAAAGTAACCAATCATTTGAGAAACAAAATTAACAACTCTACTATTCATAAACCAGGACCTAACTAAGAATATAGACATAAAAAAACAAATGCAAAAGACAATCTACAGAGTAAAATTCTAAAACACTGATCCCCAGACCCAGTGGTCATGACAGGGTTACATTTCCCCCATGTTCCTGAGTTTGAGTTCTTTTGGCAAGAAAGTATAAAGTATCAATCCTTCACAACCTCTCCGTGATGTGCTGGACAGTCACAGGAGCACGCTCAGTAAAAGACCAAAGCCATCACACTTAACAACTCCTCCCTATGACCCCTGAGGGGTATACTGTGAAGGAATTTCAACACAGCCAGGATTTCTTTGTGTTAGCTGCCTTGACAAAAGTGCTTCGGGCTCTGTGCGCATTCACATAAAAAGGGGCGTTTCATGCGTGATATGACTCCTCTTCCACACAAAATGACCCCTGCGAATGCTGCCTACTCCAGTCAGAGACATTATCAGATGATGATGATAAAATGGTGATTAAAAATTTATAAAGGACATAAAAACATGACAGTAAAATGCATCATGGTGAAAATAAGACGAGCGATTAATGCTGCAGAAAATCATTAATATTGGGATTTAGCGCACAGACCGGTAAATAAAGGTTTTTAATTCAAGTTGATTATTTTAACGCTGCTGTTTATATCAAACTGCACGTTAAAGCTCTGAAACTTTAAAGCTTACTGTCCCGTGGCCTAATAAAGGAAACATGGAATTCACTTTAATTTGTCACCAGATCAAAGTAAGATTAATTTTTTTGACTGAATAGGTATTCTTGGTGATAAATAGCCCGATCAATTTTCTAATCTATGCTCTAGTAGCTGCAATTCCAGCAGTGTGAAACAGAAGTAGAACAGATTAAAACTATAAGAACATTTATATTTTATCTGCTCTAGCTGTTGAATACATGCAGATTTCAGCAGCAGTACTAACCATAGCTTTGTGCATTTTTACAGCTGGGCTTCGTTCTGTAATTTTTACACCTTAACCAGTTCCACATATAAAACATATTCCTACAGCACATGATTCATAATGCGCTTAAAAGATGCTGTAAATAGTGAGTTTCGGTTTCTTCCATCTGGATGATGGAAGTGCAGAATAGTGTGTTTTAAAAACAGCCTTTTTCCAGCAACCATCATTCAGATGAACAAATCATAGCTCTGCGATCCTGCATGAGGCTGGGTGAATTCTTTATTATTATTATTTATTTATTTATTCAGTATTTTGTATTATGTTCATCTGTTGTCTGTGTTTGTATTTAAAAAATGTACAAGTGAGGATGGATGACTCACCGGTGCAGATCAAATCTACCTACGGGTTCAAATAAAAGTTGTATTATTCAAGTAAAGTAACCTGGGCCTGAACCTGAACCTAAATTAGTGAAAAGGTGGCGCTTCCAGTCGATTTTATACTGAAACTTTGAACCCGCTCCTGTCCAGGTTGTGTGGTTAGCATAAGTTACCGGCATAAGAGAGCCAGGTAAAAAACAGTGGTGTCTTGTGACACCGAAAACTCTGATTTTAAGATCAACGTAGCTTAATAATTAATTAGTCTCACTTCATAATATATGACATAATATATGTCATCTTGTATGTATTATTTAATTTTGGAATATTTATTTTAACATATTGCACCTTTAATTCTGTATTTTATCTATATTTTTCTATTTTCCATATTCATAGATGGAGCATCAAATTAGGTTCCCTTCTTGGGATTAATGAAATATTCAGATTCGGATACTGCTAACGTTTTTTTTTTTTATATATATCAGTCATACAGTATCTCATATATTTTACACAGTGTTTTTGGTGATATATTTTTATATGGTATATATTTCATGAATCAGTTGTGGGTTTTACTTTTAGGTAAACAGACCCATTTGATTGCTGTTTCCAGCCTCTCGAATGTGAGGTGAGGTTTAGGAGGGTTTTTCTTTGTCATATTAAGTCAAATACCTTTTTCTTCTTTTTTTTTTTTTGCAGTAAGAACCAAAAAACTGAATATGTTACCACTGACTGATACTGAAAAAAAAATAAATGTATGTCCATTCTTATTTTCTGCATTGATTTAGGTGAGCTGTCATCTAGAGACAGAACAACAGAAGGTGAGCATTTTTTTCCTAAGATTTTCAGGCTTTTTTTTTTTTTTTAATGGAAATAAGTTAATAAATAATTCCTGCCTCAGTCAGTCAAATGAAAAGTCAAACCTTAATCCTCAAATGCACACATGTAAACAGATAATCCAGTTTCATACGACACATAAGCTGCACAATTTTTTGCTCGCGGTTTAGATCCCCCATTTCACTCTCCGTGCATTCATTATACATGCAATAAGATATGTGATTACCATTTTGAATATCAGCACTCCCCCCCAACCCCCCACCCCCTTTAACCATCCACCCACAACCCAATACGCACACGTGCACGCACATACGCACGCACGCACGCACGCAGACACACTGGCAATGAAGGTCGGTTTTAAAGGACAGGTTTGCCGTTTTCAGTTTTAAGAGCATAAAAATCCTACAGTATCTGTGTTTAACCACAAGATCATCTCTGACTCAGCATGAGAAGCAGCACCTGTATGGGGTTAAATGCCACTCTAATGGGCAGAAAGACAGCATGGATTTCCATCTTAGTACTGAAAATGAATGCTAATGGTTCTGCTTATTGCGGTGAAGCTGAAAACAGTAGCACCTAATCCCTGACATGATGGAGTGTTCTTTATTTATTTATTTCACTGAGCTCAGTGGACTCCAAAAACCATCTGTCAACTTACCTGTCAGCATCTGTTACTTTGACTGTTCAGCCTTTATTTTCATGGCATTATGTCCAGAAAACTAACGAGAACGAGAGATTTTAAAGAAGACTTCTCGCAATGATTTGACAGAAAGATTAAAAGAAACAGACTGGATAGCATTCTTTTAAATGTGTCATTTCTTGAGTATTTTTTCTGTCTTTACCCCCATTGTATTCTTACATCAAAGGATTTTTGTTTCTCAGAGAGCAGTTGCAGCGAGAAAAGAAAAACTACTTTTAAGAGCTACATAATACTGCTTTTCTCTTGCTAACTACCTTCTCTACCATACCTTCCACTGATGTCTTTTCTTTACTCCCCACTCATTCAGTATATCTGCAGAGGAAATAACTCAGGTGGAAGAAGGGACCTGCCAGCATACTTGCCCATTCATCACAGTCTGTTTGTGGCAACTGTATGCAGCGGGTGACTCAGCAGCAACCTGCACATCAGAGGGTGAGGCTGCATCACAACTCCGAGGATGACTGAGAGGTCATTTGTGGTCTTCAGAAAAGTGGACAGCTGTACTGCTTTTGGCATGTTGTCCAGGCTGCTTGCCTCTCTCCCCGCCACCTCTGACCCAGCCTAGTGTGACTTGAATGCTAATGCGCAGGGGTATTGAGTATTGTCGCCGGGCTATGCTCTGAAATGTCATTAGCGATGAGGCCAACCCATGCTAATCGCTAACATCTTGAAAAGGTTGCTTCTGACATTGGTGCGGGCTCTGAATGAGCTGTGATAGCTGATGATTGTTATCTGCTCACAGCGGAGGCACACTGTGCCTGTCACTGTGCTGCTGCACCTTTCTGAATACGCTGCGACACAAAGCTCAATCTCACATTATGCTAAGAGGATTGATAATGAAGCCCAGGGTAAAAAAAAAAAAAAAGAAAGAAAAAAAGAAAAAGTTGATATTTTCTCAGTGAATGGTCATACAGAGTATCAGGAAAAGCTGTTTATGTGATGATTTGGCGAATAAGCGATTTGTCATAGAAAATCCAGCTGATCCAGGTTGGCTTATTCACCAGAGTTATATAACTTCTATAAAACCCTTCCTGCATCTCATATTGAATTATGCTTGCAAATGAGCATAACATTTTTATTCAGACCAGACACCTGTTCGACAAACCAAATAACTTCCTGATGCTATGCATACTCTCTGCGTTTCTCTTTCACACAGACATACACATGCATATTGAGTAAATGTTTACCAATTAGCATTTCAAAACAAAACACAAAATAATAGATGCTTATCTTGTGTGTTTTCATAATGGATTGCCGTTTGGCTTACATTACCTGACAAACACGCCGCATACACACCGGTGCGGAACGGTTTAATTTCATCACAGTGTACAGTCTTCGGATTAAGAGACGTGCACAAGGACACAAAGGTAAAATGTTTCCATCTCAATGTAAAGCGAGCGGAAGTCAATTAGCATCTAATCGGCATGGCAGGAACTCATTTCCTTGCTTTTAAAAACATCCACCGGCTCACCAACTAGTGCATCTGTACAATTTTCTCAAAAGCAAAGTTTTTGAGTTTACAGCCACCGCTGCCTATGCTAGCCAAAACTTCAATCCGTTCATAGTGCGCCATTTCACCACAACAGTAGTCTCAAGGCATTTTGTGTTGTAACGTAAAGACCCTACAATATTGGAAAGAAACCCAAACAATCCAACAACCCCCTATGAGCAAGAACCTGGCGACAGGGGGAAAGAAAAACACCCTTTAGCAGAAAGAAACAAGGGTTAGGGAGGGGCAGCCATCCAGCTGGGAGGGAGGAGGAAGCATCCATTTTTTTGTTGTTTTTTTTCCTTTTCTTTTACATGAGTTTAAAGTACATGTTTGCTAGGAGGACTCTGTCATGGTCCTGGGCTGGTTAGGGTTCTTTTTTATCCTCTCTCCCCCCCTGTGTATTATTGTAGGGTCTACATTACAATATAAAGTTGTTGTGATTTGCCGCTGTATAAATAAAATTGAATTGATCCCTTCCTTCGTATCTCAGTCTCAGGTGGATGTCGGCAAGGCCTGCCCTGGGCTCCGCCTGCTGGTGGAGTCTCCGAGTTTCAGCTTACAAACCTGTTTGTCATCAGGACATCATTTAAAGATCAGTTAAATCACAGCAGATGGCTGCTCTTCCCTGAGCCTGATTCTGCTGGAGGTTTCTTCCTGTTAAAAGGGAGTTTTTCCTTCCCACGGTACCCAAGTGCTTGCTCACAGGGGGTCATCTGATTGTTGGGGTTTTCTCTCTATTATTATAAGGTTTTTACTTACAATATAAAGTCTGTTGGTGACTGTTGTTATAGCACTGACTTGAACTGAATACCTGTCCGTCCTGAGGAACCCTGGCTCCTTCCACCACTTTCTCTATCTAGAAAACCCAAATAAGAATTCAGTTTAAATATTAGGGCTTCGGTGCTCCAAGCAACTTGAATCTATCACATTTTTTTTCTGGCAGAAGTGATCTCCTGAGCTGTTGACCTAAATTCCCATTGACCTCTGCTTGCAAGTCTCATTTGTGAATTTCAAACTCCTATCAATAAATCACTGTACAGGCTTGGGCCTGCCTTTAGAGTCCTTTACAATTATTTCTTATAACCAGTTATGACAGAATCAGGCTGCAACTCTGCTGTGGTTATTGACCGAATCAGATTTTACGGCAGCCTGTGTGATGAACTAAACTTGGTGACTTTCCACTCATGCACACCAGCCAACAAGTGGGTTGTAGCCCAGGCTGCATGGGCACAAGGGAGTCTGGATTTCCATTTTCTGTGAAAAACAGTGTTCTCTTGCCGAATGAATCATTGTAAATATAATTAATGTAAATAATATCATAATATGCCCTCTTGTGTTAATTAAAGATGCAAAACAAAACCTTTTTCTTTCAGTTTTGAAAAATGGACTCCCCCTCATATGCCTCACAGTGGTTCTCTCTCAAAGGCAAACTTTAAACAAAGGAAGCATGAGACAGTGCGCTGTACTTCCTCCACTCACTAGAAGTAAGCATATTTACATTTGCAATCAGACTCCATTTTGTAAGCTCCATTACCTCGCGGTTAATTATTATCGTGGTGGGAAGGAGGTCTGTCCACAACTGTCGTTACAAGTCATTGAATTTTTCCAACTGATTCCTGGTTCCCATAAAAATTCATAGAAGCACCTTTGTTATAGCTTCAAATTGGTCAATTACATCTTATAAAATTAAACACCAATTCTGTTCAATTACTTTTTCAACAAAAAAAAAAAGAGCACCGATGTTGAGTATCCCAGTTTCCCGTCCAACTGCAGAAAAGAAAAAAAAAAAGTAAGTTCATGTAAAGTAATCCATAAAAACGTTTACATATTTGTCAGGGTGTAAATAACAGCTAGTGCCTGCTGTGGGACAGGTGTAGAAGAAGAACACACAATATACTTAACTCAGTGGTGAAGGTCAAAGTCATTACTGCTGCTAACAATTAATGCTGAGGTGAAGAAGAGGATACTGGCAGGCCCATATCTTATTTTATGCATACCAATGAGATTGTGATGCAGGGCCTGTGCTACCCTTTCACTCAAGCAGAACATTACTCGCAGTGTTAAATTATTTCTCATAGTGGTGGTGTTGATTCTCATATAAATGGAGTGTTTTGCTCTTTAATTGAGACACACACACTGCCTGCCAGTTTTCTGCTTATTAGTCTGAGCTAAAAAGAGTGACCAGTGCTAATGAATCCCAAACACATCATCAAACCTAGCGTCTGCATACAACTCATCACCACCCTCTTTTATTGCGATGATTATTTTTATGTTTTTAGCCTATTAAATTTGTCGGATTTTAACTTCTCATCTTGTTGGCACAATAAAGAGCAAATCAAAACAATTAATTACAATGAAACGGTAAAGTTGAACAATGTCAACCGGCGACAAAAGAAAACACATTTTTTTATTACCAATAATTCCAAATAAACTTACACTCGTGTTGTGTATTCTCTGCCAGACAGCTACAATTACCAGCATCCGCATTTACATTGATGGCCCATTATACTGCAATTACCACTACAGCATCATGCCATAACTTAAAGTCATGATCTAAATCTGGCCAGCTGCACTTACAGCTTCTCCGCGATGACTCATTGTATTCGTGACCAGATTTTAATGCTCCGACTAACCAATAAATACAGACTTTTACATAAAATGGGCTTAAAACGGGTTCCTCCAATTCTCCACTTCCTCACTGTCATCTGTATAATCATACTTGCATATGACCCCGCTTAGCTGGTGAAAGCCACTCTCCATCTGCTGCGGTAAGAAACGAAGACAAGCTGTTTTCAGCTTAACACATCTAACTCACACACCTGCTACTGTTAGACAGACTTAGGTTGCACTTGGCAGCTCACACAATATTATAAATTGCTGCCTGCTGCCTCCACTAAATGTAATGGGCTATATCATGTTTACCAAGGAAAATTGCTCTACTCCTTCATGCTGCTGTGATTCTAAGTAATTGTGACCTTTACAGAGAATAACTTGTCATTTAGATTTTCTTAGCTACAAACTTTCTCCAATTTCGTCCCGCTGTGTTCACGTGGACACACAATAAATAAATAAATAAATACATTTAAAAAGGGGAGGGCTATATTTATTATTAGCACCTGGAAAGCAAGGCAGTGAGAACTTTGTAAAGACGTTTACGTCCACAAATCATTTCTACACCAGACGAAGCTGGGAATATTACCTTATTAAAAATGTTCCATCTATGCTATCAATCAGCTTTACCTTTTTAGCTGATAGGAACTGTGGAAATGGCCCTAAAGGTTGTTTTTTTTTTTTTTTTTCTTCCACCGACTGTTTCACATGATTGCCTGCTATCTTTTCTAATAAACCAAGTGATGTCAGCATTTAATTTGTTGAACCTCTCTGAGGCTTAAAGAAGATTTTAAAAAGAACGCCATCTGGCATCAAAAACCGAATTTATTCAAATTACTCATCCAAAAAGTGCATAACTAGAGTTGTGTTAGTCAGTCAGATGCTGATGAATGGATTCAGTGAAGTTTTTCATAAACGTTTGATAAACACAATTTCCTTTGTAGGCTCTGCCCACTGATGCATTACAGAGCAAGAAGCGGTGTTGCTACAAGTTTCCCAGTGACCACCTGCAGTGCCGTAACATCAATGCAGAAGCTAGAAACTTTCATAAACTTTCATGGCTTAGCGAGCAATCTTCATTAAAATTGTATCTTGGATTGAATCTTCAAAGTGACACTGGTTTTCCACTAGATTCTGTAGGATACTAATAAACTCTAAACTGGGGTGTCAAACTCACTGCCCACGGATCTGAGCTGGCACCAAAAAAGGGTCTAATTCAGCACAATGGATGGCTTTGCAAAGTGTGAAAAATGCATTGTCTTAAAAATGCAGGAAAGTCATTAATAATACCATTTCTTAAAATGCACTCATATTCCTGGTTTAGTAAACACTAAGAAGAGGTGTAAATGTGTGGAAACTTCAAAAGTAACTCTACATCTCAACAAGTTCAAAACATGTGAGATATTGTTATTTAGTTCCAAAATAATCTACATGTGAAGGTTTTGTGCCTTTGTTGGCTCGCCTATAATCTGTACATTGTAAGGCACATGTACACAATGTACTTGTTCTTCTTTACAGGATGAAAAGAAGCTACTTTGGGCTGCTCCCATATTTGTGAGGGGTCGCCACAGCGGGTAGCTCCGCATGTTTGATTTGGCAGATTTTTCCCTTGTTAGGTGAATGTGTAGAAAAAATAGGTGGTGTTTTTCAAGACCCTATTTTAAACTTATTGATGCGATCTTTATTCGAGTGCCCAGTTTGGATCAGGAACCCATCTTAATGCGATGGGTAAATAAAAATATGAAATAATATTATCGACAGACTTAGGCTTAGGCAGTTTGCTCACTGATTCAGATTAAATTCACACTGGTCTGATGTCAACAGACCAAAGGTTTTAAGTGTTGGTACCAAACTGTTCATCAGAACTGAAGCTACCCCAGCTGTTCATCTGTAAGCTCTGCGTGCTCCGAGCAAAACACAACTATCTCTATAAATGATTCACTGTTTCGTCGTGGCTGTGGCTCCCAAGGTTTTCTTCTTTTATGCTCTGTTTTGGAAAACAAATTATACAGTGAATTGATAGTATTTTAATTAACCGACCATAAAAATAACAGAAAAAAGTACAAACAAAAGGAGTCAGGTGGAACTCTACATGCTGTTATTCATTTTAAGTTGCACAAACAAAAAGCTATTTAAACTTAAAGCCCAAACTGAGTTTTACAAAAACAAGGCTCTCCTCCTACGCTGATGGCAAACCTTGGAGCATGATCGTCTTCTTCATATTTTGAATTTGACTGCCATACTTGCCTGACAACCTTTACTTGTTTTTTTCTTATGGAACTGTCACTCTTGTTATTCACTAGGAAGTTCTGCTTTCTGAATACTTTTCCTTACCTGAATCTTTTAAGCTTAGCTACCATTAGAGTGCACTTTTTTCAAAATTGAAAATATAGATTCAAAAGCTTTGTTTTTTGTTTGTATTTTGTTTGCTTTCACTGTAGACATCAGACCTGCCATCGTAGAACATACTAATATTGCAACACAACAATTGTTCATTGCTGTAAAGGACTACTGCTGCTTCTTTACAAACTACAATCACAGTCCACTTTGTTATGTATTGAACTGCTCATTAACATAAATATACAATCAACCAATCACATGCCAGTATGTTCAGTCATGTAGAAATGATCAATGTGACCTCAACCTGGGTTCAAACTGAGCATCAGAATAGGGAAGAAAAGGGATTTAAGTGATTCTGAATATGGCATGGTTGTTGGTGCCTGACGGGCTCCTCTGAGCATTTCAGAAACTGATGCTCTATTGGGATTTTGCACAAACATCTCTAGAGTTTACAGAGAATCGTCTGAAAAAGAGAAAATATCCAGTAGCGGGCTTGTTGATGCCATAGTTCAGAGGAGAACGGCCAGGCTGCTTTGAGCTGATTGGAAGGCAGCATGAACTCAAATAACCACTTGTTACAACCGGGGTATGCAGAAGAGCAACTTTGAACACACAACACATTGACAGCTTGACGCGGATGGGCGCACAGCAGCAGAAGACCACACCTGGTGCCACTGGTGTCAACTAACAACAGGAAACGGAGGCTAGAATTTGCACAGGCAATAACGTCGCCTGGTCTGACAAGTTTTAACTTCTGCTACTGCATTCAGACAGTAAGGTGAGAATCTGGCATAAACAACATGAAACCGCAGATCTATCCTGCTTTATATCAACAGTTAAGGCTAGTGGTGTCATGGAGTAGGGAATATTTTCTCTGAATACGTTTTCCCTCATAATACCAACTAAGCATAGTTAAAACACCAAAACTGACCCCTGTATTGTTGCTGACAATCTTTATCCCTTTATAACCATCTACTGGTGGCTGCCTTCAGCAGGGCAACACTCCATATCACAAAAATCACATCATCTCAACTTGGCTGAACATGCCAGTGAACTCACTGAACTCAAATGGCCCCCATAGTCACCAGATCACAATCCAACAGAGCACCTTTGAGAAGTGGTTGAATCTCATCATGGATGTGCAGCCGAAAAAATCTGTGGTAAATGTGTGATACTGTCATGTCAAAATGGACCAAAATGTCTGAGGAATGTTTTCAACATCTTGTTGAATCTATGCCACAAAGAATTAAGGCAGTTCTGAAGGCAAAAGAGGGTCTAGCAATAGTACCTAATAAAGTGGCAAGTAAGTATGGTTCACTTTTCATTTCAGTGGAGTGGATATAACACCTGTAGATGTCTGTGTCAGACAGTGTGGTAGACCACAAAGAAAGAAAGCCTTCTGCAGTGTTTCAATACTGGAGAAAAAGTTACAAAGTAAAAGGACTTTTTCATATGAAAACATTCAGAAAAAGAGATGATGCTCAAAGAGATAATTCAGCTGTGGGCGTTGTGCGGTGCTAAATGAGCTGGCTAAAGGTCTAAATATAAGACTGCTATTACATTACAGTTGTCCCTAATACACTATAGTATGTGATTAGCTGAAGCACAGAGGAACAAACCGTGTTTGTGTCGGTTTTTTGAAACCGGGCACAGAAATGATGATGATCAGTGCAGCTTAAGGGATTTCATCTTCAGTCAAAAGATAGCTTTAAGTAAAGCAAGAGGACAAATACGGTGTTTTGATTTGCCACATGAAAACTGTTACACCAAAGATAAAAGCAACATGTCTTTTTTCGTCGAAAATACGAAAAAAAAAAAGAACTAAGTTGAGCAATTGAGGCGGTGCTGCAACTTGTGTTATGTTTAAAATTATTTTTTCTTATTTTGGACACCTTTAAAACTTGCTTTATTCTGATTATTGCACGATAATGATGTCAGAGGCGATACACAAAAAAATTAATTATTTTATGCTAAGATGCGTGCCCGCTTTCTTGTGTGAAACCAGCAGAAACTTGGTCCCTGTCTCCCACATTACACGGAAAGTAGGCAAACTTTGTGTAAACAACAGTGACATGCAAGCTGATTAAGGGCTGGACAAATTACCATATAGTCCAGACAGAAATAAATTGAAGTATGCAGGAATCAGCTATCAGATTATAAAACCTTCAGTCAGCTCAGCCATGTCTTCGTAAGTATTTTTTTTTTCTTGCAAGGTGCAAGTTCACAAATTAGGAAGAAATATCAACAAAGAGAACACTAGAGGAGTGCAGTAATGATTTTATCTGAAAATTATGTTTTGCTTCAGTCCGGTAAACTGATTAGATGTTTAATATATCCTGTTTCCTCAGCGATTGACATCATTATACAACAGGAGCCTCGCCACAGGTAAAATCAGGCTTCTTTGTTTTCGAAAAATGTTTTTTCATATGTACTAAATTTGCTGATAAGAAGTCTGAGCATAGGAAAGGATGGCTGTATTGTCTCTTCTGCTGTGGAAGATTAGCTTGTGTGCTGAATGACTTTAAGTCTGTGTTTCGTAAAGAACAATAAAATGCTGTAATTTGGGTTTTTTTCAGCCCAGTATCTCTTCAGCCTTTCACGGGTCAAGTGCAAGTGAGTTGTGTAAGCTTTCCTCGTTATTCATTGCAACCCACTGCAGAAGTTCAGTTAAGTAATGAGAATTAGAGAATTTTCCTAAAGGCCTTTTGAATGGATTCAGATATTTGTCATGTTTAGTTCATGGACACAAACCACCAAACCTTAACCCAATCTCTTTTGTTGGCTTGAACAATAGACTAATTATTGTTTAATAATCATATTTCATTTTCCAGAGAGACACTTATCTTTTAAAAAGTCAATAGAAAGATGTTCTTCGGAGCAACCTTTTATCAACAGGCCAATTCCTCAGCTTTGGTGTGAGATAAAGTAATTGAGAATCGCATTAACGCCAAAGCATGGATGGGAAGATTTATCTCAACTAGCTAATGAGGCTGGGAATGTTTCCAGTGTGCATAATCAAATGCAGAGCAAAAATACAATACGGTATTAGCATATATTTTAAAAGAACAACAACAACAAAACACCACACACACACACACGATCATAGGTACAAAGGAACAGGTCAACTGTGGAAGAATTGGAAAAAATTGTAGAGGAATTACCAGAGTCCATAAATGCACCTGTGTTTCATTGTTTGTTATTATGTGTGAAAATAAAATAAGAAATATACAAAAAACAACATTTGCACTGAGAAATGTTTTTCACTTCGTTAATGGACTAGTACTTAACACTTTTCTACTCTGAGGACTTAAAGCATTTTTTACTACAAGCAACCTTGACCAGTTCACAAACACCCACTCACACAGCACTTTAGTCTATGCCTTTAAGCACCCTCAGAGACACAGAGACTGGTCAGCAAACCTCTGGCAACCTCTGGTCTCTAGTGAAAATTGTGTGTACCCTGACCTGTTGGCGAGTTGGTGGAAGTTGCTGGTGGTCGTTCGCTGAAATGTGTCGAGACAAGGTATATGGTGCCGCTTTGGTCACTAGCGTTTCCCACGGTCACCCGTGATTTGAATGGAAAATCCCGACACAATTCATTCTGTAATGATGTCGGGTTTTAGTTCATTTTTCTTTAAATCGTTTTCCTTTCCCGTGTTTTACATTTTCTCATGTCTTTCTGTGCCTTTGACCCCCTCTCTCTTGTCTATGCATGTCTCAGAGAAATTAACATGCTCTTTTTTGCTAATAACTTTCTTTGTTAGTCCCTTCTTACTTTGCTTCCTTTTTCCCCTTCCAAGTCCTCATCAAGTATCAAGGCTTTTCACATTTCCCTAATTTGCACTTCTTCTTCTTCTTCTTTCTCTTTCCTCCTGTCTGTGACCTGGAAATCAATCTCAGTCTACCATGGTAAAGGATGTCTCAATTCCTAAAATGCACCTGGAGGACGGAGAAGCGATGACACTTACCAGATGTGTTAAAATTGAAGATGCGCAGGTGTATCTTTTGTTTGTTTGTTTTACCTTTAGTGCTTAAAAGATGTGTGGCACAGCTGTAATATACAACTTGTTATAGCTGTATTAATTTTATTTCAGTTTGTTAAGTTGATTAGACTTTCTGCCCTTCAGAACTACTCAAAAGTAGTCCTGAATATCCTCCAAAACTACAGTAGTAACTGTATTTTTTATTTTTTAAGTAAGATATCCTCATGCCAAAGGTCATCTTTAATTGTCATCGCTTTAAAATGAGGTTCCAGAGAAAGGATGTCTCATTTTATTAAATGCCCGTTGCCTCCACTCTCCCCCTGTCTCTTCCTCGCCTCTGTCACTTGCAATGCACAAGTGGCAGAAACTCCACTTCTTCTACTTACCACTTGAAGCTGGCTCTAAAATCCACACAGAGTTCCAACTTTACAGCATTAAAAACCATATTTACAGCCTGGTACCAAAAAAAATGGTTTTGGCCTCTATGGATAATACCACCCTCATAACACCTGTGAGAGAGGGGAGTTTTTTATAACTCATCCACCTGGATAATTGAGTTAAGGATTGGCCACGTTGATTGAAAAGTGTCCCCAGGCTGCTGGAGGTGATCAGTGTCTCCTACTTCAAGTCATTAAACTAGACCTTTTAATGTGTGTGTGGGTGTGTGTGTGTGTGTGTGTGAGGAGTTGGTACCATGTGGAGCACCGTTAATAGATGAGTAATATTGTCCCTCTCTATATGTTACAGACCATCCAAGACATTTGTGTTTGGTTTTGGTGAGTCCAGTATTTTATTAGTCTGATACTTTGCATTAATGTGTTGCACCCGTAAAGATTACGAATGCAGTCTGCTAACTAAGCTTGCTAGCATTAGCTGATAAATTACCACGCCATCCTTTCATCGATATACGGTAAATTTTGGCTCCACAAAGCCAACATGGCAGCAGCCAAAATGCTAATGCTGAGGCCTAATCAGAGGCTGACATCACAGTGGCTCTTTTATACTGTTTATGCTTTTATCTCTATTGGGAAGGACTAAGATTCAAGGAGAGGAGAGGATGCACAAACGGAGAAATCGGAGGCCGTTTTATCTCCTTTTATCTCTCTTCTATTTTACCTCAAGTTTACCTCATCAGCTTTCACAAAATGTTGTCAGTTATGCCATGATTGTTTTTACCAAGTTAATTGCACACTTCTCAGTGCTCTAACATGGAAAGCATTGAGATAACATTTATGAAGCAAAAATTAAAACTAAAAATGGAAGGCAACATACTTCCCCCCCCCCATCATAATTAAATGTCAGCTCCTGTTTCATTTTAGAGACATTATCAGGCCCATCAGTGCTTCTGTGTTTTTGTGTGTGTGTGTCTGAACCTGTGTCAAACTGAATACGATTTTAAAACTATTTTAGTTATACCAACAAAAAAAATCCTAAAATGTCTAAAATCAATCATTACCGAAACCTAGATGAAACAAAGTGTTTATTAAAAGATAACAGCAAAACCCCTTTTTTATATTTTTCTCTTCAAAGATAAAGGCATGCAGCCTTACACGTGCCGCTGTTTGCAATGCACATGAAGCACGTGAAGTGGTGAAGTATCAGCAGTAGAATTAACCTACTGCTGAAAGTAAACATAACAGGGTTTACGGTAGATTGTGATATCACAGCTAGGCTGTTGAACCCGAGTGCAGACAGAGGCAAAGGAACAGGTCAACAGACTGTTGATTCATCCAAGGTAAATAAAGGATTAGAGGAAAAGGCTGAAGAGGTGCTGGGCTGGCAGCAAGAGAACTGAAACTACGGCTTAAGTAGCTGGAAACCTGGGAAACCTAGGCTCGTAGACTGAAACCCAAGGTTGGACCTGATCCAAGCAAAAGGAGAGCAGGGAACCAGTAGCCCTGAGTGCACAGTCCAGCAGCAGTGGAGCAGGTTGAGCCAGGGCCACAGACTGGAATCCTCTTAGGGGAGAAGCTAGGGACAGACATAGGCTGGCTCAGGCAGGGCTGACTAATACATCAGCCTCCTCTGGGGCATGAGTGCTAAAGTCCAGCTCAGGGACAGATATTGCTTTGGCTGACTCTGCGTTGACCAGTTGAACATAGGATTTGTCAATTGACTCAAGTAAGAAGAAGCCCAGCTCCGAGACGGTCTTCATGTCAACTGTGAGAGGCAGAAGAAACAGGCACAAACACCTACACCATGTGTAGCCCAACCATGGAAGGGGCCTGGGAACTGACTTGGCATAGGGGTAGCTGAGACGTCCTTCTTGTGGAGGCCTTTGAGGCAAGGCACATCAAGCAGAAAGGGGATGCCAGGGGTTTAAGTCAGCTGGTCTGAAAACTGGCAGGGACAGGCTGGCAAAAAACCATCTGGCTGACTGTTAGTGGTCAGAGTGGTGAGCTGGCTATAGAACTAATTCTTGTGAGCCTAGCCTAACCAACCAGGCTGCTGGCTAAAGACTGATGGGAGCAATGACTGAACTAAGGTTCATGGAGGCAACTCGAGACCAGTTTGTGTATGTCACCAACTAAAGTTTTTACAAGTGGAGTCGAGCTTCTGGTGGGTCCGCATTTTTGGCCAGAATGTACCGTTACGTCAAGGCCGGTGAACTCAAGTGCAGACACCAAAGCAGAGGACAAAGTTAAAAGACTTCTGAAATAAAGCAAGTCAAAAAAGTAGTGCAAAAGTTGGAGGAGCTTGATTGGCAGCAAAAAAAACCCTGAAATTTGGGGTTGGGTGAGTAGTAGCTGGGAACCTCAGATGCGACCGAGGCACGGTTGGAAGCTGGGCTGAGAAAGGCAAAGAGAGAGCCAGGCAGAGAAGGATCCAGTTAGCTGAGAATCGGGCTGAGCCAACAAAGAGAGCGAACCAGGAAGAGAAAAAGGGGCTGACTCATTCATGGAAGTGCTTAAGCAGAGACTACGTTCTGGCAGAGTGGTGGTACTGAAAGTAGACTTGATAGGAGAAGTGTTTGCAGCTGGTGAAGCTCAGCTTAGGTTCCAGCACACCTGTCCCCACTCCTATAATCAGACACACACAGAAGTAAACACATAAGAAAGAGGGAAAATGGAAGCAAGGAGATGGTGGGGATAGAAACAAAGGGTTTGACAGGTGACGCCTGGCTTATAGGAAAAATTTGTATCAATCCAAAAGATTTAAAGTATTTTATTTTTTATTTATTTTAAAGGTTAAAAAAAAGAAAGTGGAACACCTGAGTTATAACTAATGTAGCACACTACAGAGTATTTGCTTTGTAGGTTACTGAAGCAAAGCATGTAGCTCAAAGTTGGTGATCGTTTATTGACCTTTGTTTTCTATTCCAAAAATGTTTTTGAAACATGTGTCCTCATCCAAGCACTCGTGTTCCTCTTTCTGTAGCACACCTCCTTTCCAAATATCAGCAATGGACTTCTGGATATCAAAAGGATGTCTCTGTGCAATAAAATAATACATAACTGCTAACAGTTATCCAGTCAATAACAATTAGTTATCCTTCTAATTGTTAGTGGAGCCAATATGTTGGTTAACATAACAAGAAAGAGCTCGTTCAAGGAATCCACCTAATAACTGTTTCCACAACAGCTAGGTGGGATAAGTCCTGTGACTTTTCTCATTAATCATCACGACAATTAGAGCCTCAAACCTGTCACAGTTAGCGTTGTGCAGTCACAGCATAGACTGTAATGTAGGTCGTCAGATCACAGCTAACTGCCCGCAAAAGTGAGAAAACACTCCCAAGATATAGTAATGATTAGATTAGTAGCCAGCTAAATTACAGAGAAAATGTGTCTTTCAGCCAAGCATCAAAAAGATGCTGTGAAAGCATTCAGAATTGCAGATGATACCGACGGAGCTAATTAAGCTGTGGGTGTTGTGTGGCGCTAAATGAGCTGGCTACAGGTTCTAAATGTGAGGCTGCTGTTATGTTACTGTCATCTATGCACAGTGTGTGATTATCCGAAGCAGAGAGTAACAAATTAAAGTGTTTGTGTCTGTTGTTTAAACCAACGTGCCACAGGATTTTGACTACACAGTTTATTTTAAATGGGAGCATGAGCAGAAACAAGGTTGTTAATTTTTATGTCTCTTTTGTTGATTTAAAAAAATGGATGCCTGATTAACTGAAAATATTGCTCGTGTGATTTATACCTCCTCGCTCCTACCTTACCAATGTTATTGATGCCCAGTTTGTATATGAAGCATAGACAAGATTAATGATCCTTGAAGGTGGAGTATTAAATGATCCAAATGCAAATACACTGTATGGCTGTGGCCGCTTCCCCCCCCCCCCCCCCCCCTCCCTCTTTTTTCTCTC
>VUQG01022308.1:18566-35955 GCA_015106755.1 Etia nguti | reverse complement strand
TCCATCCACAATAAGAGGTTAGTCATTAATATACTGCAACAACATGGGAATAGAGCAGCTGTGAGAGAATTCAACATTAATGAATCAGAATGAGTTGAGTAAAGTTTGACTTATCTGACTGTTTTGTTTCGCCTTATAATCCGGTGTGCCTTATGGTCTGAAAATACGGTAATTTACACGACATTTACTAAGGTGAACTTTTGCACTTTTTAAACCTGAAGCATAGTCACTCGCAGTCAGCCCACACATTTGCTCTGAAAAGTGGAACTTTTCTATAATTGCATTTGTTTTTCCTTTTTTTCCTTTTTTTTTTTTCTTTACTCCTGCGGTGCCCTCCAGACGACTCATTTTCATAAGTCCTTGGAAAAATGAGTGTCTGACACAGCAGCAGCTTTTTAAAATGCCAACAAGTTGTGGTGGAAACCAGAGGGAGATTTAAATGGGCCATTCAGTATTAGTAACAGTGTTGCCAAAGTCATTTCTTTGTGAAATGCACCAAATGTAAAACCCACCTTAGAGAGCCATCATTATGCCGATTTTACCATTACCATGCCATTTTACAATTAGCTTGGTTGTGATAATATATTTTGTTTTGATTTGTTTTTAGGTGGTGACATTGTGGTATCGGCCTCCGGACGTGCTGTTTGGAGCCAAACTTTACTCTACCTCTATCGACATGTGGTCTGCTGGATGCATATTTGCAGGTCTGTGTGTGGTTTTGGATTCAAATGAGGATAAAACTAAACAAGTAATCCAGTAATTCGGTGCTGGGTGGTATGACCAAAAATTTATATTTTTTAGGATTCTGGTAGTTTCATGTTATATTACAGTATTATTAATATTAAAAGTATTACTTTTGAAGGTTCCAGTTTAGGTCACAGTGTGAGCAGGTGACCGTAAGCTACAAAGCTAAATGCAGCAGCCTGGATTCAACTCCAGCCCTTTGAAGTCTATGCAGAAATAGTGTCATCGTCATTTGTACATATAAATAAACAGAATGTTTGTATTGTACAATGAGAGGCTTATTTTGATGGCTTGTTTTTGCCATTCATAACTTAACAACATGAAATAAAAATTGTAGTAAGATAAAAATAAATAAAATAATTTATAGGATAGTAATAAATCTCTTACTTTATTACTTACTTGTCTAGTCTTCTTTAAAGTCACTCAACATTTAAGTAGACAGTTATATCGTGTAGTGGTTGAGGCCAGGATCTTTAAAGGTTAGTTAGCTGTGTTTTTTGTGTTCATGTTTTGAATGATAAATGTTAATTTGATGCCATTTCTTTTTTTTGTTCCAGAGTTGGCTAATGCTGGAAGGCCTTTATTCCCCGGGAATGATGTGGATGACCAGTTGAAAAGAATTTTCAGATATCCTTTACATGTTACTACATTAGGTACTGACGATATACAGTTTGGTATGTGGGTCTCTGGTTTTTTCAGGCAGAACTACTCATATTTGAATTATTTATGAACAGCAAGTCTTAAGAGTAGAGTTAAAAGTTTGTCTTTAACCGCTCTGTACATTGTTGGGAACACCAACTGAAGAACAGTGGCCGACAATGACAAAACTCCCAGATTACAAGGTACATTTTTATTGATGTCATTTCTTTTGTAAAACCTCCAGTGCATTGAGCTTTTACTGAATTGTTTTTATTCTTTACAAACTCCTTTTCTTCCTTTAGCCATATCCCATGTATCCAGCCACCACCTCACTGGTGAACGTGGTCCCTAAATTAAGTAGCACAGGACGGGATCTACTTCAGGTACTCTAAAAGAAAATTGGGTTATTCCATCTTAAATCATCTTAAATCATTGTTGGCCTTCTGCTCAGTCACCTCTGATTTGCTTAAAGACTAAAACTCTCTGGAAACCCCAGAATTTTGTTGTATTTAGATTAGACTGTCTAGTGACATTTTTCTTTTTATAGTTTAACTTGTCACATTCGCTCGATCCAACATGAAATTTGAATAAAAATACCCTTTTTTAATTTTTGTGATAAAGAATTTCATGTTTATTTTCCATTACTGTAAAAAACGTCCACAATAACATTCAGAAATTGTCACTTGATATCTTTTAAAATAATATTTTTTTTAGTATATGCTCAAATATGAGCTTTTTTCATTTTTATTTTTTTCAAATTTTAACTAGCAAATATGCAATGATTTGTTTTTATAGTAAAAGAGGCCAGTGAAAATTTTAGATGTTTATCTTTGATAGTTTATAGATCTTCATGTTAAAAATGGCCTTGGATTCCAAAGTGTTGAGAAAAAAAAAGATGCAGGAAGTGGGTTGGTGGAACATTTAAAAATAAATAAAAAATGGAAAAAATGGGAAAAAAAAGCAGAAATGTTTAAAAAATGTGATGATTTGAGATAAACCCGATGCTGCTATTCACTAATTTAAAATCTATCCTTTGATCTCACCCAGAACCTGTTGAAATGTAATCCTGTCCAGAGGATCTCAGCAGAAGAGGCCTTACAGCACCCTTACTTTGCTGATTTCTGCCCACCATAAATGCTTAACTGCCTCTCGATAAACGTCAGCTGCCAGAATCAACCATCCCCTCTCTCTTTTTGGACTTTAGGACAAATTCAAAACAACTCAAATCCCTCACTGGATTATCAAACACTCCCCCTGCTATTCATTCTTTTGTGCCTCTGTGAGGAACAAAGTCCTAGTATCCCTGCAAGGATTTATTAGCTTCTTTTAAGTTGAAAGCCTGTTTTTAATTTGGCACATACACATTTTCCAGTTAATTGGCACAAATGTGGGACGACGTTGGACCACATAAACCTTATACCTGTGAAAACGGTATATCATAATTAAGAATGGCCCTTAGAATCTGTTGTAATCTCATTTGGTGAATTCACTTTGAATAAATACAATTTTAGTGCAGTACAGTAGCCCCTAAAAAGCCTTTGTAAATATATTGTTTCTATTATGTTTTTGTTTTCAAAGCAGATTTGAAGTCTTATCATTTGTAGAGGTTTTGATGCCAATTCCAATATTTATATTTGAAAGTTTACAATATGTGATGGTATACTGACCACCTGAATCTGGTTATTAAAACATATGGCTGAGATATGTGTGGACAGATTAATTTAATGGTGGCGTTCTAAATGATCTCATACTCTTATGTGGCATTTCTGCACAGCTGTTTACCTGTTAGCTATCATATATACATTTACTGATTTTATATTTTTTTAACACATTCCAGAGGCCACTAATGCTACAGAGCTTCTAATTAGACTGCATTAATAGATTTGTGGGCTTTAGAGTCATGCTATTCATTTGAAAATGATTACGGCATAAGTCAATGTTTTTGTAACACAAGCTTTCAAAAAGCTTCCGTGGGGGCTTCCTGAATATTAATATGTCATTTGGTAGTAATCAAAGGGAAATGGGAATTCCCCCCCCAGTTAAAAGCTAAATTTAATTACCTTAATCACTCTTTTTACTCATTAGGTAATGCTAGCTGTTAATCAGACTTAACTGTAAGTGTATCTGTTGAATAAATGACCCTTTTTTCCTACAGCTAGTACCAAATTAAAAACTGACTGGCAACAATGTAGAAAATAGTGAGACAATTAGAGACCGTTTTGATTACATGGGCTGTACGTACTTTTGTGTTTTCTGATATTTTACATACCAACGCTAAAACTCATTTTCCAATTACCTATTACAAGGTTTTTGGGATAGCACGGGAGGCTAACTGATCATTTCTGTTTCTCAGGCTTTTATTTTCTCATTTATCTTTTGTGCACTTTGTGATAGTTTTATTTCAGATTGTTTAGTTGTCATTATCTTAGAATACGCTGAACACTGACAGCCAGGATTATATCAATTAACAGTGAATGGGCTAATATATATGTGTTAATGACTAGTGGACCATTGTTGACCATTTTTATTTGTTTTTTACATTTCTATCACCATGACACTAACACTTTTCTCAAATGCTTTTCTAACAGTTAAGTTAAAAATGGGAAAACAAACCCAGATAATCTGCTGATAATCTGTATTTTTGCGTAATGACTGTTTTTGCACCATTAGCTGTTTCCATTTCAGTTACTTAATAACATGGTTAACAGCTCGCAGTATTATTTTGCTTATGATTGTTACAGAGCTTCTAGTCATACCATAGAAATCATCCATAATGAGCCGTGTTTGAAGTAGCTGTCTTAATAGGAAAAGGGTTCATTTTCTTTTCGATGATGTAAAAAAAAAAAAAATTGATGCATGTATTTATTAATGATGAAATGTCCGCTTTTTAAATTTTTTTTTTTTTTTTAATGTAGCACACTTTCATTTAGTACAAAAACTCTTTGAATGATCTGAGTTTGCTCCAGTCTATTGTGTTTCGCAGGCTCTTTTTAGGATTTTCAAATGTTTGAAGGTTGTGTGTGCGTGTGGATTAAGTTATAATGAAAAACACAAAACATGTTTTCTCTCTTTCACTTGTATTGGCAGAACATTCGACTTTAAACGGCTTAAACCTGAATTTGAACGATGAGTGGATTTTGCACTTTGTCTAGTCTCTGCTTTTGCTGGTAGACTGTAGGACAAATGTTTTATGTATATTTCAGCTGATAAGACTCAGTATTCAGTAAAGTCAACATCAATACAAGTTTGCTTTTATTTAAAATGAATTTCCTGCTTGATTATTCAGTAATTTGGGGGGGCGGGGTCTTAACTACGCATGTCATTTTGTGCACAGTTACTGACAGAGTGATCCTATAGCAGTGCACATCTTGGATGAGAAGACTTTACAATCATCTATAATTAAAATCACTGGCACAGTAGAACTAAATACATGTCATTCAGTGCTGTATACTTCTCATGTACTTCTGCTGCCATGCTTTTAATATATAGTCCAATACATTTTGGAGGCAAATATGAAAGGACTCCAGCCTATATCAAAACCACACATTAACACATTAATAATACAATATTGCATTATACATTAAAATAAGATTATGCATAATCAGTGGCACTTAAGGTAAATTTGGTTATAATGCTGATGTTCGTAAAGATTGAAATACATTTTGCAGTTTGTTTTCTACATTTTCTTGTAGATACCATGTGTTGAAACAGGTTTCTTGATGTCTCACCTTGTACATCACTGAGGTCTAAAACATGGGGAGTGTAATTCCACCATCCAGACACACACAAATAATTTTTACTCTCCAAATAGATGCGATTGATTTCATACACAATGGACAGGAGTGTGGGTATAATTATACACTAAGGTCCATAATGTGTTGGACAAACATACAATTTTTGTAGTTTTGCCTCTTCACACCATTACAGTGGCATTCAAATCAATCAATAAAGGCTCTCAGCTTTAATTCAAGTTGTTTTTTTTTAAAGTTTTGCATTAACTGTTTATGAATTATAGCTATTTTTATACACAGTCCCCCATTTTTAGAGGGTGAAATTTAATTGGACAATTCACTGACAAGCTGTTTCTTGGCCAGGTGAGGCCTGTTCACCTGTTATTTAACCTCCTAAGACCCGAACTCTTTCATGGCATGCATTTTTAATTTCTCTTTGCTATTTGGACTGATTGGGACCTGATGAATGTAAAAACAAAGAATTACGTGATTTTTTTTTTTTTTTTTAACCTAATTTTTGTTTCTGAGAAAATGAGATCCACATATGAGGACATTCGCTTTAAATTTCGATAGGACGGTGGCAGTATAACGTCCTCGTAAGTGGATATCAGGCCCTTGTAGAGCAAAATTTAGTATTTTGGTCTAGACAACCCAAAATCTGATGTCCACATATGTGGACGCCAGGTCCTAAAGACAAAGGAAGCAAACATGATATCAGTAGTTAATTTAAAGTTTTGTATTGTACGTTACTGTAATTGTAAATCTGAAGCCCAAGTGAGGGACATCATCATTAGGCTGAAAAAACAAACCTGTCAGAGAGACCGCAAAAAACTTCTAAGATGAACCAAATCAACAATCAGCTATGTTCTTAAAACGAATGAATGGATTGGCCAAGAATTGGCCATGTTTTACAACAAGGGTACAAACCATTGGTTAGACTCGAGAACAAGAAGGCTAGATTAGACTTTGCCAGAAAACATCTAAAGCCTGCACAGTTCCGGAAAACAATCTTTAGTCACTTAAAGCCGAGGTTAACTTATACCCAAATTATGCAACGTGAACATCAGTCATCTGATCTCAACCCAAGGGAGCATCCTTTTCAGTTATGAAATACAAAGAGAATGCAGAGAGATGCACAAACTGAAGGTGGCTGGAGTAAATGCCTGGCACAGACTAGACTTCAGGCAGTCACCCACTGCAAATGAGTTTCATCCAAGTGCTAAAAAAAAATCATTAAAATGATGCTAGTTTGTGCAATTACTGTGATCCTAAAAAAAAACTGGGGTCTATATATAAAAATGTCTGTAATTTCTCAGCAGCTAATGTAAAACTTTTGTTTCACAGAAAGCGTGCACTTCAATCACATATTATAACAGTTAATGGGAAAACTTTCTCTAAAACCCCTTGAATTAAAGCTGGAAACTTCTCTTGTGTGATTTAAAATGCACTTTGATAGAGTAGAGAGGCAAAACGACTACTATCATAAAAAAAACCTTTGCAGTATTTATTCTTCCTTGTTACCTGTTTAAGAATATTTTGTTGTGCTTTAGCTTCACTGTAGACTTTATCAGGTTCATTTAAGCTGGAGGTTACCTTTTTTTTTCCTGGCACATAATATCCTCTGTAAGTACTGTTTAAAAAGCAAACAAACATCCAAGACAGTTTTATTTAAAACTGACTACGTTACACATTGTTAAGTGTGTTAACTATTTAATGTACAGCTTAGAGTTAAAATCACATATCTACAATAAAATGCACATATAGCATATAGAGCCAGATGAAACAACTTCTTGTTCTCCAGGTGTGTGTGTATGTGTGTGTGTGTCTGTCTTATGTGTGTGTTGACACAGGAAAATCTTTGTTACCTGTAAGAACCTGTCTTAAAGGCACATTTTAGTTTGATTTCAAGCCACACAGTTTAATCAAGCCACAAAAACTATTCTTCTGTGTATTGCACAATCCCAAGCCTGGTTAGAGGAGGATTCTTATGTCATAATGATCCAGGACATTGTAGTGCAGGATGTGGAGAACGCTATTTTGATTCATCTGACTCCAAAGAAAATACACTTTGAACAGTACAAAGTGAATAGCATAGCTAATATTACATTAATAGATCAGAGATAATAGGAATACACATGCAAGGAAGAAAATGGGTGATGTTCTGTAAATTATCAGAATAAAATCATTCAAATTCAGGTATTTGGTGGCAGAAATATATAGTGGACTTTTTTCTTTTTACTTGGCCGTAATATCCATGAAAGATTAGTTAATGAGAATAAATAGTTAAGGAATATTTTCTGCCAGCTCAGATACACTCTGCTTCTTTGACTGGTAGTAAGGCAGGGGGTGGGGCGAGAGAGAGGTAAAGCCTTCATATCTCCACAGTTTGCGGTAATGTTGGGTCGTTTGTAACCCAGCAGCATCACACACACACTCAAAATCATCATGGCAATACAGCATCAGGGGAGCATCATTGTGTAACATGAATTGGCATCTGCGTCTCTCATTGAGTTCATGATGGTTTATTTGTCATATCATACATCATTGTTGCAGGCGGCAGCTGCTCGGTTTACATCCATCGCAACTGTTTCATACATCACAAACTGATAATTCAGATCCCCAATCAATCTTTTTCTGGTCAATTTGCTAACAGTGCTGTCTGATTCAGTGCATTTATTGCTCATAACACAATGCCACTGACTAACCCTTTTTTTTCAGTGTCTGCTTCCTGAAAGGCAAAAGTTCCATTTGGATAAAGTCCTTCCACAAGGTGCTCTCTGGCTCCGCTTAAATTACCAGTCTTGTTCCTGATAACGGCGGACCTGTGAGCACACCACGCGTAACAGTTAAATCTACAGCCACAAAAGGTAGTTACAACGATAGACGCCCAGTCATTGGCTTTCCAGTGATGGCTGATTTCCAAGGGTTTGTGCTTCACATCAACAGTCATCTAATACACAGACAACAGAGTAATAAAGCTACAGAGTTATGAACACCACTCACTTGACTGGCGTTATACATGAAAGTTTCACGAAAAACAAAAAAGTTCCCAGTATTTATAGTACCTACAAATCATAACTGAAATATTTAAATAACACGCTCTGTGTTATTTAAATGAGGAAGGAAGTAGACTGACACGAAGGTTCGAAGAAAAGTTGTGTACATGAGGAGTAAGATGGGTAAATATAGAGTTTATTATACTTGATCATTTATACATCACAAACTGTTATTTGTGACTTATTACATATTCTGTAATCATCATCATAATAATAATAATAGTAATAATAATAATAGGTTACAATGGTAAAATTTTACAATGCATTTCTAATATAAATCAATTGAATGGGGTTGAGGTGCAGTGAGTTGTAGATATATTGAGGCAAAGTCTCTTGTACCTAATAAAGTCTGCCTTCCATGTTGTACTCAAAGACACTTGATGGTCCACCTAGATAGAAAGTCCAAATTCCTTGTGGTGTAAGAACGGATGAAGAAAGAATTTTTTTTGTATTTTAAATCTATATATCTATATTTATATGTATATATGACATGTTTCACATGAGCAATGTAGAATTTCTTCATGGCATTTGATTGTGGGTATTTACAAATTTCTGTCAAGTTTAGGAATGTCACCAGCAAGCCTTTTAAACTCTACTTACAGCATTTTCAATAGAGAATAGATTACTATCACAGGGGATTGTGCTGATGAATCTTTAAGACATTGTGATGAAAACAACTGAACTATTAGGAAAGGCAAAAGAAATTCAGATTGTTTCTGTTGGAGTGAATTCAATTGAAAACAGGGCCAGCTTTCATAGGGACAATTTCTACAGCAACTATATAAAAAAATGGAAATATGACTGAAAATGAAATATAAGAGTACAATCAACTGCCTTTTTTTGCCTTCTGACTTTTTTTTTTGACCCTCAATATCTTAAAAAAAAAAAACCTAAAGTCAACAAAACCATGTAACTCAGGAGTCTCAAAACAGCATATATACAAATCATCAAGTTCCTCTCGTGTTTCAAAGGTGGGTAAGCACACATGTCTACTTAAAGACAATTTAAAGCCCCATAGTAGCAAAAGGCAACATTCAACACTAGTCTAGTGTTTTAATTCATGTCAACAATCAGCTCATTAAAAGTGGAGCAGATGTCTAAAAAGGCTCTTCCGTTAAAACGTGACTGCTATAAGGTCACTCAATACAGCATTGGTTAGATGCTGGAGGCATAACACTGATAAACGCTGCTACACATACAAATCCACATGCGTTTGTTGTTGCTTTTTTTATTTTTAACTAGACTGATTGATGTACATCAATACTAGCACAGCAGTACCACGTGACTCATCTCGACACAGTTCAGATTCCTCTTTTTGAAGACGTTTATCCTCACGTATTGTATACTGGATAACATAAACAAATCTACTGAATGAAACATGAGTAAATTAACATGGATGCCTTGACATGGCAGTTAAACCTGAGTTCTGTTTTGGAAGTGGTCTCTTTTGTTTCTGATGATAGTATTCTATTTCTATTCAGGCATTGATAAACTGTACTACGCATTTTGTGAGCATACACTCAAGAGCCTTTCTCTGTTAAAATGATTTCACAGTTTGCTGTCAAGTACCCAGATGTTCCACCCCACCCCCAACCCCTGCTTTATGTTGTCAACAAGCAAACTCCTCAAAGTTGCCTATAGTCGGGTGACGAGGTAACATGTTCGGCGTGAATCCGAGACTGTCCGAGTGACTCCGGAGGGTGTCACAGGTGCTCTGCAAGAAACAGAGAGGAGGGGAGGAGGGAAGACGAGTTCAACCGGGTTAAGGGAGGAGCGATGCAGGGAGCGATGATGATGTTGATGTTGATGACGAAGGAAATAAATGAGCCGCAGGTAAAAACGAGAGGAAACAATACAATCATAGAGGGATGCAGAGGGGAGAAAAAAGAAACAATGCAACAAGGAGAAATTGAGCAAAAACAGGAAAAAATGGGGGGATGATTGTGAATGAAAGGATAATGAATGACAGAAACATATGTGCACAATGATGAGGTAATGAGCACAACAGATTCAGGGGTTTCGAGATCAGCCACATTGCATATGTTTCACGTGTAATGAGAAGATAAATTGAGGGGGTAAGATGATGGGGTAATATGAATGAAAGGAGGGAGAAGAGAAAGAAAACAGCAGATTTTTAGTCCTGGTTTTACACTAGCATGTGAAATCCTGATAGTTATGGAAGTAGTAACATCCACATATGTCTGCATTTTTCGTCATGTGCAAAGGCGCTTATTCAGCAGATGACTGCTGATATGTGGATAACAACACCGGTAGTCCCATCGACAAAGAACCCTCTATCTTTGTGCAAACTCACTGCATGCAGGCCTGCGATAACATCACAAAGTAATGCATCTAGTGATGTTATCTGGCTCGGACCTTCCAATGCATTGCCTCTAAATAGACCTTAGTGCTGCAGGGAAACAAATAGATCTCATGTTGTTCAGAGTTTTTTGCAATTCAATAAATATGTGATATGCTTTCACAGGAGTACACTTTATCCTGTGAGGGGAAAAAAAATATAATTATTCGGTGGAAGGAACAAGTTTTGCAGAGAATAAGATCTTTATGCACTTGGAGAATCCAACCAACTTCAGCCTTCTGTCGACCCAGCACCCTTCTGTCAAAGCAGACAACAACTAACCTGTCCTTACACGGCGGCAGATATTAAAGTGCTCGCTGCAGCTGGATAATCACCCCTCTCTTTTGTTGACTGCCAACCAAATCATTTGTAACCATGGAGAAAATGATGAATGTGATGGTCTCAAGTATGTATGAAAGAGAGGGACAGCATGGGAGGGAGCATCTATTATCAATGGGATGTGCTACCTGGGGGCATGATTAGGCGTGACACCAGGGCTGGTTGGGTTCTCTGGAAACTCCTGGAATAGACATGATGAAAAGAAAGATGGGTGAGGGTGACTGAAATGAAAATAAAATACAATGTAAATGCTATCAGTTAAACTCCCAAGGGAACACGGTGATATCATTAAAGCACTGAAGGAAGATGATCGTTCAAAATGAAATTTGAGTGGATTTCTTAACGAGCAGGGAAGGCTAAAGACAGTGTCACCCAGAAGGGTGTCTCCTGAACAATTAAAGCACTTCATTAACAGATTGTCTGAGTGGAGATGTGACAGTGAACTAGTTGAAAAAATATAATTAAATGGGAGAAAACAGAAGTACAGAGGATGGTTTATTGTAACGAGGTGAACTTATGACATGAATGGAGCAGAGTGCAGTAGATAAAACACTATAAAAGCTTGAGTGCAGCCCACTAAATGAAAGCTTCCTTTCCTGCTGTTTTAGTATTTTTCCTAATTAAAAAAAAAAAGACTAAAAGAGTCTCCTTCATGACACTTTTGTTTAAAATTTATACACTTTCACTTCTGTAAAAGACATTAAACACATTCTTCTGATCTTTTCCTCTACAACAGCCAACAAACTCAATACTGCACCAAGCATGCAAGAGCACAGCCCCCATGCAGAAACAAAACCACAACTTTTAAACAGATTTGAAGACAGAATTGGCCACAACTTATTTTGCATGCTGTCGTTTTGCTTGTAATAATGTATGACAGAGAGCACAGCTTGCATTTCCAACATGAAGCCAAGGAATGCAAATTGGCAGATTGAATAAACTCAGGGACAAAAGACAATTTCTGCACTTAACAAAAATCTGCTTAAATGATTTTCATTATGACAGCACCAGAAAAGAAGAGATGTTGCAGGTAGGTTTTTATCTGATTTCAGTAGCTAAAATAAATAAATGACAGGTCCCTACCGTCACTAGGTGGGGTTTTTAGATGTTTTAATACCATTGTTTTGTAAGGGGCCGTTTTAAAAATTCCATTATCTAGGAAACCTGTTGAGCTAGATCCTTCAAATTCTTTTAGAGCAAATATCTGGTACAGCAGCTCTGTGAAGGTCGACTCTCTGCAGTGTAGCTCAAGTTGTAGCTCAACAGAAAGATAGATCCTTTATAATATTTGGATGCCCCATCTCTAACTGCACATTTTGAGGCCTGTAAAAAACATTCTTTTGCAGGTAGGGGACAGATAGTTTAGTTATGGCTTCTCTCATATACAAAGCACATAAGATTATGCAACACAGTCCAAATCAGATAAAGGATTCCACACATATTAAAGTTTAAACATGGAAAAAATGCAATTTCATCCAAATTCATTGTAATATTTCCAAGGTATGACATGAACCAAAATCAGCCTCACATCTGCAAAACTGTAGTTTCTACCAGTCTCCAAATCTGCTGTCAGAGATCAGGCATCCAGATATTTTAGAGAATTCAAGCGCCCATCATTCAAGTTTACCTGAGCTACAGCCCTGAGATTCCATATTCAAAGTATCCAGTATTTGCCCTAAAACGTGAAGAACCTAGCTCAAGTAGCTTTAAAGATAATGGGATTTTAAATATGGAGAAAAAAAAATGAAGATGCTAAAAAAATTTACACTATTTATACTCTTATACCAGTCTCTAATTTCAATGAAAGTTGAGTTTGAGAAAATGTGGATTTAAAAAAAATATTTTTGGCTACCATACTGCAAGCAGAAATATATTAGGTCAGCTAAAGTAGAAAGGTTGATACATTCCATTTAATACTACTTTTGATTGTATATACTTTCCAGATAAGTTAATTTAACATGTAGTACTCCTAAAGACTTCAACAATTTAATGTAAGGCTTGAAGAAGTTCCCTGGCTATCAAAGAGGTAAAACTTAAATCAGCCCTGAGGTGTGTACTACAAAGTGAGATCCATGGCTTAGGGAGCTATGTCGAGCTAAAAGTCAGAGTTTTCTATGTCAAGAAAGTAGCTTTTTTTTTTTTTACCAGCTTAAATCACTGTGGTAACCTGGAAAACAGCAGATTCAGAGTTTTGTTGGTTTAAAATAATCAGGAGGCTGGCTGAGGAGCGTGTTTTAAATGAACTGTAGATTATCTGCTGGTAAAATATATTTCATATGTGCAACTTGTTTAGCTAACATCACAAATGAAAGTGTAAAGTTGCAGCAATGCAAACTGTGCCTCCCTTTGTCACCTGAATTTCCATGTTGCTGAAAGAGAAATAACATTTTATAGGTGATCCTAATCTGCTGCTAAATCTCGTTTACAATGCTGGAACTGCAGCTGCAACACACCAAGAATACCTGTTCAGTCAATAAAGTTAATTTCATTTTGATCTACTGACAAACTAAAGCACTAAAGTCTCCTTTATTAGGCAATGGGACAGTAACCTTTAATGTTTAAACGTGTCAAGTTTAAAGCTTCAGAGCTCTAATGTGCTGTGGTCGCATTAGAAACAAACAGCCGCACTGTTTATTTCAGTGTTAAAATGTTTATTTTATTGCTGTGTGCTAAATCACCAGATTAACGATTTTCTGCCGCATTAGTCTTTTGTCTTATTTGCAACAGTATTGCATATTACTGTATTTTATGTTTTTTATAGATATTTACCACTATATTATCATCATCATCATCTATTAACATCTCTGACAGGAGTAGGCAGCACTCATAGGGATCATTTTGTGTGGACAAAGACTCGCTTGCCGTGTCAAACACCCCTTTTTATTTGAGTGCACACAGACCCTGGTGCAGAATGCTAAGGTTAACAGAGACAGCTCATAACCACCGGCATTTCAAGTTCTGTCAAGCCAGCAAACACAAAGAAAGCTGGGCTATGTTAAATTTATACCTCTTATACCTTTTTTAAAACCTTTCAGAGCGGCGCCACGCAGAATATGATCAATAAAATCTATTTATAGCTTGACAGAAGATATTTAGCACTTGTCAAACGCACTGATATTTCTACAGCTAGTGTTGGGAAGTAGTAAAGTATATGCATTTAAAATACATTTTGCAGGCATTTGTTGATTCAAGAATTTTGTGTAGATAAATATAAAAACTACCCACTCTTTGCATGGGGGTGCCTGTAGTGAGTAAAAGCTCTCTTTCTATATGTTATAAGCTTTGATTTAGCTTTATGTACTGAACAACAGCTGATTGCTAATCCTAAAACGATGCGTTTATGTTATTAATCATTTCCTAACTTGCATAACAGGAGGAGTGGAGATGCCTCTGGAGGCAGCGTGTTAAACCACAGGGTTTGTTGAAAATGCTGTTATTTAGGGCACGACTGAAACGCATCGCAGTACTACAGTTTTCATTGCTTTGTTTTCGCCATGTTAATGAAATCTCTTTTGAATATTCTCTAATCATACTGCCTGACAATAAGTAGTAAAACCCGGATAACAATAACAGCTCTGTAATAGTACGAGAGAGGGTGACGCTGAGAAGCTACTATATATTGTGGAAATACTAAAAATCGGTTTGGTGTGTGGGATAAAATGAGATAACCTCTGACAATAAACAGAGTTTATGAGTCATGAATAAAATCCAAGTGAAACCAGGTCAAAGTCTTTACTTCTACTTCTCCATGCACTGAGATTTAAGCGCACTAAGTGGCAAAACACTGGGGGAAAAAGCTTGAAAAGAGAGGGGCACAAAGTCAATTTGTTCTTTTGGAATACTTATCTGCATCCCAGATTTTTTGTCATTACAGGGAATAATTTATGCAGCTTCTCATCATGTAAAAAAAGGACTGTATCCGTCTAATACTACTCTAATTATGCATTCCCACTGTGCAGTAAAAATATGTGCGTATGATTAATGATTGTGTTTTCTAGAAAAATATTTTGTTTCTGCAGGGCTAATTGAAACTAATGATGGCATAATGCCTTTGCTTTCTCTCTGGTGCTGTTCATTAAAAGCATTTCAAGTGTGAGCAGATATTTTGATGTTGTTGTGGCCATTGTTCCTGAGCTCATTTTGTACATCACATTCACTTCACTCAATCAAGTGTATTCTTAGGTACTAAAAATTACCAGATTGTCGCTCTGACAGCGCTGTGGCCGTTTCTTGCGAATGAAGTAACCCAAAACCTTATCTTTAAACACCTAAAAAACATCAAAAAAAGCATTATTCACAGATTCACAAATCCAATAGTTTGCTTTCTTGCGGAATGAAGAGAATCAATACTGAGGCTATTTCTCTTATCCAAAGCCACCTGACAGCATCAATAAAGATGAAGCATCGTATCTTGCACAAAAAACTGCGTAAAAGCTTTCATTTGAAGTCTTATAAGATGTTTAGGTTAAGAACACTTTTTGGTATATTTTGAGTAGAATAATTTCCAGTTTAACATTTTAACCCTTACATACTGTTCACATCACATATGACCTGTTCCTGATATTTGACGTTTAAATGTCAAACATTTTATGTCTTTTCCTAAAGAGACCAAAATACACCAAAATGAAAATATCTTTTATACTGTTGTACAGTGGTGCTCCGGGTCAAATTTGACCAGTATCTCTGCAGTTTAACTACATTTATTACATTATCCCTGTTTGTAGTATCGTAACCTTCGTTGTGACTTGGTGCTATATAAGTGAATTAAATCGAATCTATTGAGTTGGATCCACAAGCCTGGGTCAAATATAGGAAAATGGTGGTTTTAGAAACCTGTGAAACTGTACATGACATTTCTTTGTGGGCACTGGTGACAGGGGGAACCTTGTCACTGTCATGTGAACTGTCTGTGTTTCTACAACATATACTGGGTACCCCAGAGAGACTGGTACCTGCTGGTCTCTGAGGGAATCCTGAAGGTCTCTGAAGGGTCATGGGGGAATTTCAAAGCAGTAAATAGTAAAAATGCACGGGAGTGACAATATATTAGAACAGCGGTCATACAGAGGCCAGAGTGTGCCTTGACACGGACGTGGAATCTGTAAAAGGGCGGACATGGTTAGCGCTGCCACCTCACAACAAGAAGATTGAGGTCTTTCTATGTGGACTGTTGGATTCTACATAGATCTGTAGTTTCATATAAACCCTTATTATGAGAGAATTCTTGACCTGGATCATGCTGTGAAGGCATCAAATATGAACAGCATGTAAAGGTTAAGTAGCAGACACTTCCATTCACATTTGGTCCCAGGCTTTATGCTAAGCTCTCCGCACTCCACAAGAAAGCCATAAGTTCTCTACTACTGAACAAAAAATGCAAAGTTTACTAAAAATGAATTTAATGTGATCTAAAAACAGAAGAATTCATTTAGTCATTGCTAAGAAATGTTTTATTTTAACAAAGATCATGACTTTACCTCATATAGGTAGTCGAATATTTCTAGTATTGTAAGAACACTGGCTCCAATAAATAGCCCCATCTGACCTCCAATGTCACCTACAGAGGGAGAGATTAACAGATACGGGTAATTAAACAATGGTGCGTGAAACCATTCCCCGTTGCTGTCACATTTCATTCAGTATCTCTCTGAGGAATCTGAGCGTAATTGTCAAAAGTGTCCAACCAGCCCCAACTTCACAAACGCAGCTGCCCTTGCAAGAGCATCAGATTATGAAAATATGCTCAGCCTCTTTCACAAGTTCAAAGAGGGAACCTCAAAGCACCAGGGATGAACACACGATGTGAAATATGCGGCAGGGGGAATGCCCGCCGAGGGTGCTGATTCTGAGGTCAAATTTATGTATTTATTTTTTTCTCACAGTAAATATGAAACTGCAAGAATCTTACCGAGAAGTCCAGCAATTTCATAGGCCTTCTTCTGCTCAATCTTCTCATAATTCAGAGCTTCAAAGAAGATGTCCAACACCAGAATATTTTCTCTGGAGAGAGGACACACACGAGCACATCCATCAGATTTCACTCAGGTCCATTTTACCAACAGAACAAATGATAACTCACATCTCCTGTGTAACTATCATTCATTATTGTTACATTGAAGGTGAACGATGGAGACTCAGACCATGCTATGCCACAGTACAACCATCCATCAACAGGAAAATAAAAAGAGGCCTTTATCTAAATAACTAGCTAATAATACTTACCCAATATATTGCTCAGTTTTGTTGAATTTCTTAGCCAGATATTTAGCAGATGCCTTACTGGGGATCTTAACCATGGACAGCTCCTTGCCATAGCGAGTCATGTTGCAGGGGGTCTGACAGACACAGTAATCGTTGTCTTTCTCTACCAAAAAGTCTGTGGATGATCAAAGTCATTTCAAAATATTGCGATCACTATGAAGAATCAAACAAACCTGCATCCAGAGGCCCTGCTAAAAATATCCCACACAACAGAGCTCCATTCGCTGCCATCGTTCACTTTCCATGAAAGCAAATAATGA
>VUQG01022308.1:0-17492 GCA_015106755.1 Etia nguti | reverse complement strand
TAATAAATATATAAAATAAAAAAAAAAAAAAAATAATTTTTTTTTTTTTTTTTTTTTTTTTTTTTTTTTTTTACAAATTTCTTATGGTAATACGTAGTATATAATGGTAAGCTAAACCTAAATGAATAATCCAGTCAATGAAAGCTTACTAAAGAGGTTTTACTGTTGATTAACAACCTATATTTTCTCATTCACGCCCATGAGAGTTTATTACACAACTACCCTGAATATCCCTATGAATTTAGCAATCAGGAGGAGATCTAGTGTACACTCAGTTTGCGGTCTCATTAGTGGTAGAACTCTCATTATAAGGTGAGAGCAGGTCATTACATTTATGAATAACTCGGAGAATTCTAAATGAATCCATTAGGGAAGAATATTTAACAAGTTAATTTTAAGGACCCAATTCACACTTAACAGTAGACCTCGCCATCCGTCTTGGAGCTGCAGCAGCGTGCCCCATTTTGTGTGAGATCTGCTTCGACGTTAAAGGGACTTCCTCTCTGGTGTGCTGCACAGCGTCGCCTCTAACCACCAACAAGACTTTCAGCCCCCCTTTTAAGTGTCTTGTTTTCTGCCTGCTACTTATTTTCATGACAAAAATAAGCCAATTATTTATGAAGGGCGGCGATGCTTGGGTAGTTGCGCATTCAGCCGCTAACTGCAGTGGGAGCAAGCCAACAATCTCTGCCAAAGGCCTCTTCCTGGGAAATTTCTCAGAGAAATTACACCTCCATTGTCACATTAAGGTTCACTGTAATTCCCAATCATTTCCACCAGCTCTAACCAGGTGCTAACTCTGACAATGTAACTGTCATTTAGCCAATACAAAGTGACAGAGATAGAGTGCGATTCGCAAAAGAAGTGGATTTAAACTGGCAAACATGATTAAGCCTTTATTGAACTCCATTTCTAGCCCACAGACCCTCATACACTGGAGATAAAACCCCAGTGCAATATAATCAAGACTATAAACTCATGCCAGAGTTCTCATGGGTAATAAAACCTAATGAATCACATTGTCTGGTCCCTGCAGATGAGATTAAGCAGAGGTCCAGTGGATCACCCCGATAACACATATAAGCAAAAAAATGAAGAAGAAAAAATGCATACAGAAGCGGACGTGGATGTGAAAGGGTAAAGCCAAACAACAGCTCTGATAAAGACACAGATTTGGATGATTGGTTCAAAGAAATAAAACACATTTCCAGCTCTTTGCTGGTGATGACAGAGAGCAGAGATGGCAACAAGGACAGACTGCAGATGCTGTTACATATCGTTGCTTCAGCCACACAGAGGAGGGGGTGGGGGGTGGTGGGGGCACACATGGGTCCATTCCTTGGAGGGGGCGGGACCAGGAGATGAAAGTGTGGAAGTTAATGAGTATGTACAATACAGTATTTTGTGGCATGCAGCAAGCCCAGTCAGTCATACGCTACCCTCTGCTCTTGGGTGGAAACGAATGTTTGGAAGCCTGGGGCAACCCCGAAGCCCAGCTCGTGGAGGAAAGGAGGCTCTGACTGAGTGTGAAGCTGTACCTTTATGCCGGCCTCATAGGATGTCTCATCTAGGGGTAAGGGGTGAGGGAACACAGCCCACATCATTATCGAAATATAAGAGGAGGAAAAGTAAGGCAAGGGGACAGAAAATGACCCCTCCAGGCAAACATCCTGTTGTCAGAGTCCCAGAGGCAGGACTGGTGGGTTGTCATTCAGCCATTCTCTTCTTACTTTCACTCAGTCTTGAGCTACAGATTGCTTCTAACTGTTGGTGGCGGAGTATCGATGTTTCTCTTTGCTCACAAGTCAAAGTCTCTTATTAAATATTAAACTCCTCCGACAGAAGATTTACAAATGTAAAGCCTCGAAATCACGAGTGCTATTATTCTTATTACACCGAGAGCAATGTCACTCGTTGGACACTGAGTGAAACGAATGCAGGCAAGAGTTTATAATGACAATCTAATTAAGTCATCACATCGTTTATGCCATAAACACGTCTTTCAGCTGTCAGTGGTGTGGGCGCTCATGCCATGATTGTAAATGGCAAACCATGCACGTTTGCCTCCTGGAGGAAACTCTGTGATGGCAAGTAACAGACCAGGTTTTTTTGGAAATGGCTGAATGATGATACACTCTGAGCATCAACAACATTTGCAGACAGAAGGAGAGAAAAACGAGAGATAGATACATTTCCAAGCAAGTTCCCAAAAGTTACATTTGTCATCTCTTGTGGTGTCCAAGTGTCTGTTTCACGAGACCAACCGTGCCTCAACCATCCCATGTTATTCTGCTAGGACGCTGAAGCTTGTGAGGTGAACGAGCCAATTCAATTTAGGAGCAAAATCATTTAAATTAGGCTTAATTAACTGCTAAAGAAACTAAGTTAAATTGCCGCTCAGGCGTCCGTTACATCATGACTTCACAAGAACTGATTATACGATGGAAATTTTAATGAGCCTGCGGCACAAATACACTTGATCTCAAAGGTAATCACTGCAAAAACCTAAAATCCTCTGTGGCACAGCCACCATTTTCTTGGGACTTACGCTGAGTGCTTCTCTGTTTGTCAGAGGATATTTCCTTATTCTGTCAGTGTTTCTGTTTGAAAATCAAAGACTTTTCTTTGTCTTTGTGAGCTACGCTAGTGTGGACAAAAGCAACACAGTCTGAATTTGTTCTCCTGGCAGATCACATAAGTGCCGTATTGTTTCATTAGATTTGGATGGAAAATCCATTTGAGCTCAGCGTTATGACCTTGCACACGGGCTTTTCAATCAATTCGGGGTTAACTATAGTTATTACTTTTCATCCTTCAGTGACGCCAGTGTCGTGGACTCAGTCAACAAACCAGCCACGGGCCATTCTGCTTCTCTTTTTACCGTGTCATCAAATCATAGCACACATTAAAATATGTCTACAAAACAGCCGTGGGTCATCTTTCTCGTCCAATAACGGACGTTTTTTCCATATTACTGGTGTTGGGAGAAAAAAATAATGTAATGAGAAGTGCACCAGGCTCCTTTATATGGTCCAAACTGACATAAACAACATTATGACAGTTTTAGTAGATTTCCTTTAAAGTATAGTCAGCTTTTAGCTAAATGTCGAACCCAGCAGTTAGTCATACAAAAACGTTAAGTCTCTCTTTAAAAAACTGTGAAAGTGTGGGTTTTTAAAAAGAATTAATCAGCGATAATGTCCAATGATTAAAGACTGCTGAAGTTGGCTGTGTGGATTAGTCCTCAATGTTTTTTGCTGGCTTTTGTTTGACTGTGTCACTAGAGATGATTTTCAAAGCTGTTGTCCTTTTTTTTTCTCCTGAGCTCCAAGTAATGTAGACTCAATATAAAAAAAGTAAACTAAACACCCTGAGCTGCTATATATTTTTTGCATGCTGTGCAGTCTGAAGCTTTTTTGGCTCTGATAAGTGCAGTATGCTCATATTCCTGCATGCAATCATTACTTGGCCCTGATCTATCAGTACTTCTTGGCTGCTATAACTCCTTAGTTTCATTTACTCTATCCAGACTCATCGGCTGTTTATGTAACACATTAGACGCGCATCTCAACACAAAGGTAATACTAAGATCTGGATCTGATTTTGCTCCGCGCTCTGTCACACAGAGATGATGGACACTGGCTGGCAAGGGTTTTTTGAGACGAACACAAGGTGAAGCAGAGCAAAAGACGCTGAGGTCGGAGAGGAGGAGGCTGAACGTTAGGTACCAGTTGCTGCTGACATGACACAAAAGTTTGAAAACCAGGTGCCACACCAAATCCCAGTTGGTCAATGAAAGGCGGCTCGTCCTGGCTGTGGATCTGAACCTTGATGCCTGCTTCGTAGGAGGTCTCATCTGTGGATACAGCACGCCAGAAAATACAACAACATGTACGGTCATCGACGGAAACCAGTGCTGTTCAGCGATCCAGCAGTTACATTAATCCAGGGTTTCTACCCTTCCGCTTTCATCATATTAATGGAAGCTAATATATGTAATAAACTCCCGTGTCAGTGTGCTGGTTCAATATCAAACAGATTTAGAACCAGAATTAATTACATGCTATTTATTTTATGAATGTATGGTCCCATTATGTTGTGTCCCACCATAAATGAGAAACAATAAGTCAGTAAATGCAGTTTTATTAGGTCTGATGTCAGTTGTAGACCTGGAGAAACATATCAAGATGATAAGCGGTTAATCATGGTAGTACATCACGTCTTTGTCTGCTTCAGTGTGGTTCAAAAAAAAAAAAAAAATAGGCAAAGATTTATAGGTAAAGTGAGAGATGTACAACATTCCTCTGTGAAGCATCCATTTGTCATAGAGATGACAAAATACTGTGACAGTTGTCAGGACTTCAGGGATAAACCAACAGGCTGATGAGATTTCCACATGGAAATCTGCACAAATCAGATGTTACTGTAAAAACGCTTCACTGACCTGTCTCGCCCCAAACAGGCAGGTATTCATCCTGCTGAATATCCAACATGATCTCCAAGCCGTTCCCCGTGCCACCCTTTAACGTGGTCAGCAAAGGGTTGCCATCTAATCCCGAGTTGAAAGTGTAGCATTTTCCATACCGTGTGTAAATCTGTAAGAAAAAAAGGACACACACACACAGAGAGAAAAATAAGCACAAATAAAAAGTTCAATCCTTTTCACGGTGCAGCAGTACGAGATATATTACATGTCAGTCTCATATTGTGCAGGACAGGTAATCATTGCAAAGATTTTGTTATTATCAGAGAAGGCAGCGCAGGTTCTAAACAGGCACCTGGCTCTGATTTGAGGAATTAATGAGTGCTCCTCAGCAGCAGCTATCAGTCTTTACCCAATTTCACTCCAAATTCCCCAACCCCTGAGTGATTTAGACCGAATTTACTATTTTGCCATCAATTAATGAGAAACATATGAGGTGGAAGCTCTCTGGACACACAAGCAGACATTTTTGTATTTTGCTTTATAAACTTCTTAAGAGACCAAACCTATGCCAGGAAAGCTTAGCAGGATTTAATGTTTGATGTGCAATCACTATAGCAGATTTTCTTCTATGTTTAAATAATTTAATTTCAGGTTCTTTGCCCAGAGGTGATTTTTTTCTTTTTCAATTTTATGGCTCTACCTATAATTGAAAAAATTCTATGTCATCTACCAAGCAAGTAAATATAATTCAGTCTCAGAAGGATCAGGATGTAGAATTGAAATCATCGACTCTCCATAGATTTGAACAAACTATAAGCATTTCAAGACGTTCATCATCATGATCTGCTGTTTGTGTACACACCAACAGCTACACATTAAAATGCAATAAGTTATGGCTAAACAAGAAAATCATAGTACGGAAGCCAAAAGAGGACAAAAAGTCTCATAAATAAATGAAAATGAGTGTCACTGAAACTTTGGCAGTTGCAAATGTTCTTGCACTCAAAATTATTTTAAACTCAGAAGTATTTATCTAAATTTATGTTATTGAAGTTGAAATGTATAGTTTGCATCTGCGCTTGCAAACTTTTGAATTAGAATATTATTTTTTGTAAAGATGAACTGAAATCAATCTCAGGTAAAAGTTAAAGCTTACAGACCTTAAAGTCCTGTTTTAATGATCATATCTGCCCTAACAGACTTTCTTTTCTCATCATTTTAAAAAAAATGTGTGTTAGATTTTTGATGTCCACTTCTGTCCCAACATTTCTAAACAATATGTTGCACCAGGAAGGACAGAAGTTTGGATTAATTTCCGCTGTGGTAAGGTCATAGAAAGAGGGCTGCTGGTTAAAACTCAGCCAGCATGGCAAAGCTGATCTCGAGAGATCAGATTCAGCGTTCCATGTCTAGACCCAGACAGACTCACATCAATCTCACACAGATAAGACAGAGTTTTGTTTCTTCCCCCCCCCTGCTGGCTATATAATGAGGGAGTGCCTATACACATTATACAATTTATGACTGTTTTAAAATATTCATATTTACATTTAGATCAAACGAGAGCATCAATCATCCATACCGCAGACCCAATACGAGTTGCTTAAGATTAAGGTTGCTTAAGACTCAGATAGCTAAATGTAAATCCTACATATCTCAAGCCATCAATCTGGCCAAAAAGAGAGAATTTGAAGATTTTAAAGCCTCTCCGCTGCAATGAAGCCACCATGGGTAGCCGACCTCTTGCAGCCTGTAAGACTTTACACTGTAAATGTCTCAGATCAGCTGAAGCTGTCACAGTTACATGTTTGATTTTCATGACTTGGATCTAGCTGCTCAGACCCGCCTCAGCAAAGGCAGGGAGTTAAATGTGACGCCTGTGACAGGTGAGGGTTTTATATTTGGATGTGTCTTGCCAGGTTTAAAATATTCTCAGTCCCTCTGCATGCAGACCTACCACTGCAGAAACTTCCCCATTCGCCCTTGCTAATATTTTCTAATGACGTTATAAGCTACCAGTTTGTGTGCGAATGTATTTACTCAAGATATCACCACGCGGAAGAGCGGGACTATGGTTTGCAAATGTCACCCACTTTCTCGCTTCAGTTATTCAGAGATGAATGGCTGTAATGGATCCACGTCTGGTGCGTTTAAATGGGAAACTCAGCTGCATATTTTGAGGCATATCCTCCTTGTGCCCAACAGATGTTTAATTAGAGACGCTGAAATTTTAATTTGAACTGATTTATGACGTCTGAATTTTTAATGCGCTCAATTTTCTTCCAAATGTTGTCATGTTATAAAGCAAAAAAGACTTTAGAGGGACTCAGGAAATAGCCAGTCAACATAGCCAAATAAGAAACCTTTAAAAACATACAGCAGACACTGAAGCCACGTCATTGTGTTTGTGCTATTGAGTGAATTTTAAGGAGACATCGGTTTTAATGAGGGAACAACTGTCATGTCTTAAAGGCAAAAAGCAGGACAGGCTTGTTTTGCAGCTCTGAAACATCAACGACTTAAAAGACCCGGAGAGAATGCCTGCTGTAGCTTTGTCAAATGCTAACATTAATTATTAATACCCCATATAAACAACACTCACATCCACACCTGGCAAACACCATCTCTCTTTCTGTACATACAGTGCTGAAGTTTTTGTAGGTGCAGGTTTCCCCACGAAACCTGCACTCCAGCAGCATGTCCTCAAGCTGGTGACCGAGCCGACCCATCATCTCCGTGGTGTTGGTGCGATAATTGGGGGGTGGGGTGTAGCTGCTGAAGTCCAGGAGAGTGAGCAGACCCTGCTTGTGATTGTCTTTAAGGATAGACAGGCTCCTCTTTATGACTGTGTGATTATGATACAGGAGGTCCAACCAGTAGCCGCTGTGATACAGGTCATCTTTAGTCAGAGAGGATACCCGGAAAACATTTTTGTTGCAGAAGGTAACAGCTGGGAAGGACATGTTGTGAGCCCAGACCATGTAGATCTTGGTGACAGCGGGGTAGGACATCAAATAGAGGATTCTATTCCAGGACCAGGTGAAGAGGAGACTCAGACAAAGGAAGAAGGCCATGATCCAGATGACCCGCTGCGGTTTCGACTTGTCCGGAGAGAAAACAAACTTCAAACCGTGGATCTTGGTCCTCATTATGAAATCCACCGTGATCTCGTTCCATGTTGCTTTCAGCGAGCTGGACTGTGGGTTCTGAAGAGGGGGCTTCTGGGCATCACTTGATTTGTTTGGCTCCATGGAAACAGATTCGGATGTGGAGTCTTAAACTATAATTGCGAGTCAAGGAAAGTGCTTCGTTGTCAAGTGCAGTTTCTCAGCTGCCCCCACTAGACTACAATTTACACATTTTCTCCACATGCATCTTAATATGTGTGTGCGCGTGTGTGTATAAAAGATTCCAGGTAGCAGCAACTGGAGTCCTAACATGCAGCTGTCCCACTGTTCAGGCTTGAAAACACTTTGCCATGAAGATATAAACAAAGGAACTGTGCTCCTTGGGGGATGTAAAATTGATTTACATAATGATTCCTTTATGAGAAAAAAGGCTGAATCACTCCATTAACAAAAACATCCAGCGTAACTATCCCCACTCCTTCGTCAATAGACAAATGGACGTGATAATTGCAGATGTAAGCGACGGCTTCACTCCCAGAGGTAATCACTTTGAAAATTCGGAGAGGCTTACCCCTGTTGCTCAGATCTTTCACTCCTCCATCCCCCCTCTCCAGTGCCAGACAATACTTGCAGATTTCAGTGGTTTTTCTTTTTGTGCAGTGCCCAGAACCCAACTCCTCCCTTTTTCCACAGATTGAAGAGATGCTTTTTAGTGTGTTGACTTGAAGCCCGCAGAAAGGAATATAAAGCTTGTTGCCCCCCTACTCACTCCCTCTACAGTCGACTGGAGAATGAGGTGGAGCCAATGGATGAAATTGTTTTCCTCCGGTGATGAAGTGCACCTCCAATGGTATAGAGAGGAGGGGGTTGGTGGTGGTATTTATCAAAGTACAAATAATTGTGCTAAAGAAATTCCTCTACAAAAAAAAAAGATGAAGTCTGAAATTCTTTAATATTGAAGCATCGCTTGCTCGTGGGTCGACATATCTATATAATTGAAGACTGAAAGGGAGGCAGCAAGTTGGAGAAAAACAGCTAAATATCCTTTAAAATGTGTTAGAAAATATGTCGCAGCACGATCTGTGCTTCTTCTTTTGCTCCAGTTTCAAGTATAATTTCACAAATGCAGAGTAATGAGGGCTGACATCCTGGTGCATGCAGATGTGACTCTGGCTGATATTAAAGGTGCTTTGCTCCATTTAGTGAGACTATCAGAGGACTGTGTTTGGCAGAAAGTGATACTTTCCCCCATTATTTTAGCTGGAATAATTTCAATCTGTAATGCGAGTATTGGCTGCGTAACCTGATCAAAGCTGAGGTGACAAATGGTTGTAAAAAATTATTACGCAAAGTTAAAAATAGAAAGAAAAAATGTTTTATTACTGTGCAGACTTAGACCAGAGGGTGTCGTCTGCAGGTTTAGATGGTAGGAGCTAATAAAAAATAATTGGATTGAACTTATTTTAATATAACACAAAGGAGTGTAAATGACTCTCGGGCTTCGTAGGGTTTGGGTTTCACTGACTAAATGCCAGAGAGGATCTACCAACTGATTCTGTTAATACAATAATAACATATTCATGTAAATTATTTCAGTATTTGAGGGAATAAACATGGCTTTTTGTAAAGAGGCTGAGATATTAGAAATGAAGAATCCTAGTAACCGATCAGCTATCATTTAATGACTTAAACTAATTCCTGAAATTACAGCTGCTGTCCCTCTGCAGTGGACTTAAAGTATCCCACAATGCCTTGTAAGAAAAGTTGCATTCAACCAGTGGTCACGGCCCAACCATCATTAATCTCCCTAAAGAAAAATAAAGAGAAGGACAAGAAGAGCAACAGGAGCACTCAGCAACATAAACTACCATTTATATTAATTTATTTAGGATAATATGCATTTCACAGGCAGATATATGTGCACAGAGATTAGTATTTGGGTAAAGGTGAAACTTAGTTGGCTAGCCCTGTCCTGGCCGCTCAAGAATCCAGGAGGTCACTGCATCTGAATAGATGTATTTGACACCAAACAGAAAGTTAATAAAACAAAAACAAAGCAAACTATTACATCTAAATGTAAAATGATCCCCTCGATGAGCAGTAAACTGAGATTTGATGTACATATCATAGTCATTGCAACCGTTTTTTTTTTTTTAACATCCTGCTTTTTCAGTGTGTAATTTCCAAGGAAGTGTAGACAGTCTTTGTATCATCCATATAAATATGAAATGATTTCAGTGTGATATCAAGAGCATTTCGTCATCTTTGGGCAGAGCCTGGTTAGCCTCACCCAATTTTTTTAGGCTTTATGCTAAGCTAAGCTAACTGGCTCCAGCATCATACTTCTAAAATAAACTCAAGCCGCTTTAACATCTAGATGATGGTCTGCAAAACCCTGCATAACACCTAAGCAGATAAACGTCAAATTACCTCTGTAAGAGCAAAATGGGCTCAAAATAAATGCTTGCACGTAATCCACAAGAAAGTCTGATATGTCACATTGAATTAGGCACGTGGCACTTCAAGCAGTCCAGCATCCATCAAACCTACTTTAAAGTGCCAAGAAACACCACTAATTTATCTGTGGTATCTCTTCTATTTTCACATGTCTTCTTATTAAATTATTGTGCTGTCTGTGGTGATCCTGTCAAGATATTCATCAGAAATTTTTCTGCCTTGGTTTGTGCTGTCCTCAAAATCAGTGCTGACAGCAAAGTATACGGTAGTGAAGGTGTGATTAGAAAAAAACAAAGCTTCTGACTAGTGCAGGATAAATATAGGTCGTTTTTGTAATCTCCAAGAAAGCAAAATGTGATTCAAAGAAAGAATTACATAAAAACAATTTCTACCCAGCCATTTAATTAAAGCCAAATTTACAAATGCATTACAAAAATAAAGCAACACTGTTTCCTCTGTGTTCAAAAGTTGTGATATTAATAGTCTGATAAGATTAATGAATGCCTGGATACTGAAAAACAAAGAACAGAGAAGGTTACAGTAATAATGGTTATTTTCCCTCTGTGTCCTTTCTAGCTTTCCAGCAGCAAAACAACTAAATTAATTGGCTGAATTTAGCTCTAACAGCTACTATATGTCATGTCTGCACCACCCATCCTTTTTGCCCTCCAGACACAACAGATGCCAAATATTGCTTTTCTTTTAGCCTTATGTCTGAACCACTTTATTCTATAAAAACAACTGGATAAGCTTTTAATTGGAGAAATAGGGTATCTTTAATAATAATAACTTTAATAAGAATAACTATTTGCATAGTGCTTTTCAAAGCGCACATTTATAAAGCGCTTCACAGTTTGCATAAAACTACACATTAGCAATAAATGTACAAGTCCAAACTTACAAACACACAGTCAGATGCATGGTCTTACATTCATTTCTGCATACACATTTCCATACATGCATTAGAAGAACAAGAGCCAAAAATAAAGGGCAAAAGTCAACCTGTAGAAATGAGTTTTCAGCAATGTTTAAAACAAACCACAGATTCAGCCAACCTGATGGGCTGAAGAGGGCTGTTCCAAAGTTTATGAGCTACAATCTCAAAATAATCACCTCTGGTTTCAAAATAAGAGCATGAGGAGTTATCAGATGATTGGAGGGGCCAACAACTCGAATACAAGTCTTCCTGGAATTTCACTTGAAGACAGTACTAGCAACTGGCTAGTTTTTGTTAGAAGTTTAGCAGAAAACAAGACTGGAGAGCTTTGCTGGTCAAAAGTAGTAGCAATGTTCTGAGCAGATAATATGATTTTACTCGTTGTTTGGCTTAACAGAAAATTACAGTCATGTATCATTAGCACAGCAATGGTAGCAGATTCCTTTGAAGCTATTTAGTGGATAATCCAGGGGTAGCATATGCAAAGAAAAGTGAACTGGACCAAGAACTGAGCCTTGGGAGACACCACATATCAGGGGAGCTGATGAGGACATGTAGTTATAAATATAAAATTTGAAGTGTCTGTCAGATAAGTATGATGAGAGCCAGAGATAAAAAGAGAAGTGCCAGAGATACTGACCCAGAAACTCTGTAATCTGTCAATAAAAATGGCATGAAGGGCCAATAAGTCAAGCAGAACTCAAATGGAATACTTACCTTTATCTAAGCTCATAAGAATCTCATTAGTAATTTTCAGTATTGCTGTTCCAGTGCTATAATGTTGTTGAAAACCAGACTGGAATTTATCAAACACATTGTTACCCTATTCCAAATAGCTGATGAGCGACAGCTTTCTTGAGGATTTTAGAAATGAACGGCAATTTGGAAATTGGCCTATAATTGTCTAAAACAGTGGGATCTAGGGAAGGGTTTTAAAGCAGACAAACACTGGCTGTTTTAAAGTATTCTGGCATGCAGCCAGATGATAGAGACTGACTGATAATAAAGCGAAGTAGGGGGGGGGGACCTCTTTAACAAATTTAGGAGGAATAATGACAGCTTCATATAAGAAACTATACTCAGGGAAATCAGAAAAACTGGAATAGTAGAATGGGGTGAGAAACCTGTACAGGTTGGAAGAATCCAGGTTTAATGTGCCCTATTAATATTATAAGGCAAGCTAACCCCCCACCCCCCAAATAAATACATAAATAAATAAATAAGACATGTTTCACATTGAGCAGACAACATGGCAGGAAAACCAGACTGACATGACGAGCTCTTTTCAATGAGGAAGGATCCAGTCAAATTCTGATATTTGAGTTCTACCGACATGACACTTGACAACCTCTGTTTCAGACCCAGTAAAGTCACCCAGGAAAAACGAGGAGAACAGGAATACTAATGTTGTATGTGTAGCAGCAGAGTAAGACACCCAACAATACCATCTTATCTGCCTTGTTTCTCCATTTATTGACCAGCTGTACAGACTTCCTCTATTCTCATCGTCTTTGGAAAGATGCCAATAGATATGAAGCGCATTCAACTAGTAAGTTAATTGCTTGAGCTCATTTATTCTATTCAAGCATAGTGGAGGCTTGTGGCAGGCTGCTCCCGTGGTCTCAGAATCATCCCTCGTCAGCAGTTTGAACCAAAACGCAATTTCATTACTCTGATCCCCGGAGGTTACACAATGGCAATACATGACAATCATCTTTACCCTCTTAACATGTGCTTTCTGTCTGACAGCGGCTATCCATCCTTTTTTCAATGTGGTATTTTCAAAAAAAACGTGCACTTAAAAGGGACCTATTATGCTTCTTTTTGGCTCAAAATTTTTATTCTTGGTCTCCACTAGACTGGCTTTGGATGACTCACAGTTAAAAATCTTATTTATTAAATACTTGCAGAATTTTTCATTCATGCAGAATTTTTTTTAGCTTTGCCACCGTCCCTATAAGTCAACTTCCCTCTGATTGGCTGCCCCTTGCAAACAGAAGGTTTAAACAGCAGATCGGTGGAGCTGCTGTGCTCACAGTTAGCCAAAAACACTAAAATGCTCCATAGAGTCAGTTGATAATTCTGGGATTTTATAGTAGTAGGTATTGTAGCTTTAAAGGCAAATACTGGACAGATGTAATTATTCTTTGTATTAATTTGTGTGTAAAATTATTATAGATTTTCTGAATTGAAGAGCAACATGATCGCATAAAAAGGGGCTTTGTATTCCCAGCTAACGTGAGTTATAAAGATAAAAGCTTTAAATCTGGTGTCAGACTCTGTAATCACAGCACTGCAATGATGACAAACTTTCATAACTCTGTTTGTTTGTCAACTCTTTCCCAAATCATTAATTTAATTAAAATATCCCCTCCAACACAGTGCTGCACTGACACAAGAATATATAGCACTCTGGGCAAAATGTAATGATTTCTCTTCCCCATAAAATTGCTATCCTCTGTACGGAAAACAAACGTCTGCTGCTCACACACTGCTATTGTTATCGTCCTTTGGATGAAAATGTATTTAATCTGTATCTCAGTACCGAAGTGGGTTATGGTGTAATAAAAAAATTACCAAATTCAAATAAACCGCTCAAAGAGAAGTAGAACTATTTGAAATATTTGTTCTTTCAGATTTTTGTATTACTAGCCCGGCTTAAAGAGCAACTCAGTGATCCCTCAGGCTGTCAGGGAATGACACTAACCATCCTCTTTTATGTCAAATCCGAGGCAAACCCCAGCGGTCTCATTAGAGGAGGAGCAGAGTTTTGAGTGAGTAAAGGGGAGAGCTCCTTCAAGGGCCAGTGAGAATGTTCAACACCAAATGAAATCCTGGCAGCAATTAGATGCACATCACAACCGCACAGAGTGCAGCCGGGGTAGAGAAGAAGCTGGACACAAGACATGCCCAGCATTAATGTCCACTCACTATTAAAGCTTAGCTAATAAGCTGATTAGTCATTTAGGGTATTTATGAGCTGTTTAGGAAAATCTTAAGCAAAAATGCCAAACACTGTTTTCAGCTTTTCGTTAATTCTTAGTCTTCTATAACATACAGAGAGTGCAAACAGTTAACCAAGAAAATAACTTTCTGATTAATTAATAATGAAAATAATTAATTAACCTGTCCTAATGCTCTAATGCCTGCTTACGGATGCTGCTATTATAGTACATGTATTATTAATCAGTCTGTTAAATAATCTCTCCCTCTCACATACACTATATATAGTTTTCCTTTATTTAAAAGATGTATTGATTAGATCATATAAAGTTCCCCCGCTCAGTTTGGGATCGCCTCATTTATAATAATGCCAGTTAAATAACATATATAAAAGTCAGACGCAAATCTAAACATTTGATAAGCTGAGATCAGAGAACATTTGTCAGCCTCAGAGAAAACTGAATCTAAACCGATAAACTGAAGCTTATCAAAACAGTTGCTTATTCAGTCGACAAAAGGATTAATGCGTAAACAGAAATGACCCTGTGTTGACTTTGAACTGCATTTTACACCGACTGCAATGTGTTTGATTTATTCCACTCGGTACATTTTCCGATGAGCAGGCCAAACCGTGCTGACAGAAAAACAGTATTCAGTGTCAGCCTTGAAAGTTTTAAGATAAAAATTTATAAAGCTCTATATTATTTAGAGCTTGAATAAATAAAGCCGGAGCACACTAAGTAGCATAGCATTTTCTCTATGAGGTCAGGATTCCTCATTGATATGCAGCATGTCAGACTCGGCGTTGCATGAAAACTTGAAAAACTCCCTGAGAATTTCCAAATTTAAAATTTGGGCCAGCTGAGAGACAAGCCGAGAGACACTGTGATTTGAAATGACCAAACAAATGCAAATCTGGACGAGACAACCAGACAGAGCAAAAGTGTTTGCAATCAGACTGTCACTCTGTTGGACGGGCAGCTTCTTTAGCAGAGGGAGACATCTTGTGGCCTGCCTCTAAATGAAACTAACCTCTCACACAGCCACTTTGTATGCTGCACCAGTCGTGCACGGAAACCCTGAGTGGATATTTTTGCTAAGAGAGGCTTATACTGTGAAATGCCTCATATAAAATTCATCAAAAGGAAGAAATATTGCCATACACTTTGTAGGAAAATGAATTAAATAAAAAAATACACCAAAGCTGCTCTGAGGGAACATATTCAGTGTACATTTATTGGACATAAAAATGTTAGTCCTTGTTTTTTGTTAAATTTTTTGCTGTTTCATTAAGCTGAGCCAGCATGGTTTTTTTTTTTTTCAGGTTCATTTCAAAATGTGCCCTCCCATTACTTATTTAAAAGGTAGAGTAATTACAAAGATCTCTGGCGCAGCATATGTACAGTATATCCTCCCAAGCAAACCAGGTGGAGGGCAGATGTAGTCTGTATCAATAAAACACAGATGCAGCTGGCTACACCTGCTGTCTTTCTCCCTTGTTCCATTCCAGGCAGAATCCAAGAAACGCTGTCACTCAAGCTTTCACTCTGCAGCCTGCAGTCACACTTTGATAAACTCACTCCTCGAATTTCCTCACCGGTACTTTTGCAGGGATAATGTCTTTTTTTCCCTCATCTTGTTTGCTCAGCTGGAGGCTTTTGGTACCCTGAATCCATTCAGGGATAAGCACTTGCCAGCAGTCTAAAATTGCCACAGTGTAACCCAGCATTCCATCAGGAACTTTTTTTTGCCCCCCTCATGTATGTGTTAAGAATAAAAAGCATATCCTTAAACATTCCTGAGGCTATACACCAAATGTGCCCCTCGACACCATTTAAAGAACTTTTATTACAGAATACAACTTATGAAAGCCAATTACACATTCATAGTTTATAAAATCACAACTGAAAAAACAAACAATAAAGTATATTATATGGGCAAAAGTACCCGGGCACCCACACATTACTCCTACAGGAGCTGCTTGGCCATGAAAACCCGTGACATTAAGCTCCCAACACAGAATTTTTGTGCAGATGCAAGAGGATGCCAGAGGAGCTTTGGAGCTGTGCACTTACTGAGTTACCACAACATTGGCGCCTCAGTACTTAATGTGGTCTGACACTTTGTGGCTGACTTGCTGCGATTCATAATCACGACATAAAATCATGACATTCTTAGTTCTACGCTTTCTAAATTTAATTTTTCTGAAAACCTTACACAGATTTAAATCTTTGTAACCGAAAACAGTATGTTAATAATACTGATAAATCAATTATTCTAACCTATAAAACAGATGTTCCACAAGCATGTTGTCAGTCCACTCCTCTTCACTTAATGTATTCAATTAAATTTTATTTATATAGCACCAAATCACAGCAGCAGTCACCTCAAGGCACTTTATATAGTATAGTATATATGTATGTATGCATGCGTGTGATATAAATGAGTTACATAGTGTTTTGATGCATTCATATGCAGCATGTCACACTGCGTTTATAATATCTGAGTGTGACATGTTGAGTTGTTATTAACTCAGCATGTCACATTAATCGCTGAGTTGTTGTTATTAATAATGGAAATCCATCCTTTCTAACCTCTCTAAAACTCCACTTCAGTTAATATATAAATCATTCACCGCAGTCATGGGGCAGGTTTACAGATGTATGCTGACGACATGGTGATATATGTCTCAGACAAAAATGTCTCGTCTGTTTCTTTGCATCATTTACATTCCATAGCAGTATGGCTTTAAAACTCATGTCTCACATTCAGCATTAATAAAACTGTCAGTTTGCCTCTCTTCCAGGGCTTGGTCCTGAAAGAAGCCCATAAGTTAAATTTAAAGGCAATTCACAGAACAGACCTCATTTTGTCACGGTTCTGGGTCCTTTTCGACCCAGCGTTTTGAGTTTTAGTTTATGGTTTATGTTTAAGCCCTTCAGGTTTTCTAAGTTCATTTTTTATCATGCCTAGGTTGTTATAATTCTTAGATTCCCCTTGTGTCTTCCACCCCTGTTAAGTCTCCCTTGCCCTTCATGTGTTTCATGTCTGTCTTACGTCGTCAAAGTTCAGGTTGTCATGTCTGCGTCTTATGTTTCCTGTTTTATTTTGAAGAGGTCTTGTGTTCCTGTGTTCATCGTGTTTAGTTTTACCCTTCCACTGTGACATTCCTATGTTCCATGTTGTGTCTACTGTGCCTTTCTCTATCATGTTTCAGGTTCCTATGTTCTGTCTCCCCAGTCGCTGTTAGGTTTACATGTCTAGAGTTCAGTCAGTGTGTTTCCTGTTTTACTTTGAAGGTCCGTGTCTCGTGTCAGTGTTTCTAGTTTTGCTTCCCCTGTCTCGTCCTGCCTAATCACTCCCAGCTGTGCTCTCCTCCTGTGGCTCTTTCCCCTCGTTATCCCTCAGATATGTCTGTGTGTTCTGCCTGCTTAGTGTATTTTGTGTCCTCAAGTTTAGTTAAGTTCTCCTAGTTTCCAGCAATAAAGCTGCCATTTCGGAATTTAAGTTTTGCCTCTGTGTTTTGAGTTTGCGTTTGGGTCCTTTTCCTGCCTACCTGCACACAGACCATGACAGAAGATCGCGACCAGACAATGGACCC
>VUQG01022304.1:0-12677 GCA_015106755.1 Etia nguti | reverse complement strand
GAACCATCTGTGGTATCTAGGCTGTAACGAACCTAACACCCCGCCTAGGAGGTCCAAACTGAGGTAAGCGGGTTTAGACTCAGTATAACGGGTGGGGTGCTACATTATTATACATAAATGTAGGACTATCAAGGTGTAACCTCTGTGATGTATTTAGTTGTATTTATTGTGTTTAGTTCAATACAAAACTCTCCCCATTCCTTCTTTTTTATTGTCCTAGTAACGTATCTGCTTGTTAACCTTGAAAGTCTGCAATAAGAAGACATAAACTTTCCCTCTTGAACAAACCAGGTCAGATGTTAAAAAGTGAATATTTGAGGGAACACAAAAAATTCTTCTGTAACCTCTGTAACCAAGATGGTGCCCATAACTAAAGTATGGGCACCTTCTTGGTTGCACTGTTTGTATAGATGCTGCAATAAAGCTAATTTCCAAAGTCACCACCATGAATTCACAATGACATCAACTTCAGATGTGAATGAGATAAGAAACTTGAACTTAGATAAACATTTTTTCTTCTCTGTCGTCTGACAAACATCCAGCCAATAAACCGACGGATTTACTGTGTAAACAGCCTCTGAACAAGTTTGAACCTCCACAGCTCCTGTAGCTTTCACCTTTAACATGCCTGCCACTGCCTCCACACAAATGCATACACACACAAACACATTCACATTTGTAGCTGTATCTCTGTGAAAACCTTTGTTTAGATACTTTAATCCAAGGAGACTCTGGCTACTACAGCTCACTGGTTTAAACTTTATTGTAAAACAACAAAAAGTTCCAGGTAGGCATCAAATGAAAGTGGGAAAAGTGCACCTGTACAAATAAAGTGCATGACTAATGATAAATCTAATGGTTCAGGGCAATAAGAAAAAGAGAATATTCTAATCAATGTGGGTATTAAATGAGAATTATTATGGATGTATGCCACATATCTAAGTGTCCTCACAATTAATAAATCAGGCTCAATCGCGAGCCTTAAATCTCACAGTGGTCCTCACAAAGGCAGATGTACACAAACTTGCTTGGGCACACATATTTCTGTCCACACATACACTCACTCTCTCCAAGAAAAACAAAAAGCTACATGCATGATTTAATATCATAAGAGCTGATGCTGTTCTGACATGATTACACTGATAACAGTGTAACACAGTGTGGTTGTGTGTTAAAACACGTCTTATCCTGTTTTTTCAATCTCAACAAACTCCTGCAGCAACACATCACTGTGACACACACAGTAACAGGAAGGAATCTAACCAGCAATCATTGGTATGACTCTCAATTCATTCGGTGCCTTTGCGTGGAGGAATTCCTGTTTAAAGATGAGACGCTGTTTTTGCCTACATCACTACTCTACAGGTCTTTTAGAGGGTTCAGACTGTTTTAGACTTCATGTTTAAAGTTCTGTGGCCTGAGAATGCCTCATAAAAGCATGAGTCCTCATGAGGAGGAAAAAACAACATTTTTGTGTGTGTGTGTGTGTGTGTGTTAAAAACAGGCGCTAAATTTCAAGAAACTTGGCAGAGAAGCAAAGATGACCAAAGGAAGAATCTATTTTATTTTGCTACTGGATGATTTTCCTTTAACGTGGGGAAAAAGGACATTGACCTTGGTGGAGGATTTGCTCTTTCAATCCAATCCTACTTTTCTGCAACAGGAAATATGCTTTGAAGCAAAATATGACAGGATCCAGACATAACTGCTAAGATATTTCTTGAATTTATTTACATATTTGACATATTTTCCTTTTCCCCAAATATTCAGTCCTGGACACTTGTACACTCCTCAGTCTACTTCTGAAACCTGTTTTTTTTTTCTTCTTTTTGTAAAATGTTGCGAGAGAAATAAGAGGGTGAAACAAACAAATATTTTGGTTCATTCTTGTCAGTTAAGTAGATTTTAAGAATACATACAAAAACATAAAGAAATACTAACTTTTAAGAAGCTAGTGCAAGTAATTTCACTACTTCAGCTTTGATTTTTTCAAGATAAGACCATTAAAAGACTCACAGGCTGGTTCTGTGCAGTCCCTGGTTTTGTGGTACAGTCGGTGGAACTGTTTTCGGCACTTTGGGCTGAAGTATAGAGGACCTGAGGAGAGAAAGAAAAGTGGTAAGTGAGGCATAAAAAGTCAACACAATGATGAGCTTTGTTTGTAGAAAGAGCTATGAGTCCTTTAAGAAAGGCAGTGTTGGTGGTCTTGTAACCACAACTAGTTCTGGCTGCAAATGAAAGATTTAGCAGCCAAGCATCCGATAAGTTTTGAGCTACTAAGATTTTGACTCTATATGATAAAGTACTGTACCCCACAACTTCTTTGTTCAATGCTGTTTCAAAAACAAAAAAAAAAAGTTGGGAATCAGAATGCAATAATTTGTAAATAAAGAGAATATAGAGATCTCCAAATCAGTGAAAGCCTATATTTAAATTAGAAATCTTACATAAACACACAAAAATATATTTATTTTTTTAAATGTCATTTAATTTTAAAATTTGATGCAGCATCATTTTTAAAAGAGTTAGAATATGAGCAAAAAGTGTTTCAATGCTATACTAAAAAGGTTATTTGTAGCATTACTGGATATAAAAAGTGAATCCTGCAGAGGCTGAGTGAGAGGCTGAATGTCAGCACTGAATTAAAAACAAATATTAGTGCACACGTCAGAAATCACTGTGAAGGCATCATTAATGCTAAGCAATATAAGCAGGTTTAGGAGCAATGATTATGTGTCTAAACCTGCTCCACATAGTGTCTTTTCCAGCGAAGGCCTCACTTCATTCATCAAGATGATGCCAAATGACATTGTATAACTCTCCAAACACCTGTGGTCTTATGGTTTTCATACCTGTCAGGTGTATGATGAAATTTTGCTTGCTGTGTGGATCTTTGGGATGAGCCTCTGAAAAACAAATAAAAATCTGTAATGACAGAACAACACTGCAGTCTCTATAATAGCAGCAGTATATAATAGTATGGGAATAGTGGGAATGAGCCCAAATGTTCACAGTGCTGTACTTACTACAAGGGTGTAAAATGGTCAAGGATACCTTTTTTTTATCCTCTAGGGGCATTTGGTTGTACATAAATCAGACAACTATGAAAGAAATGGTTATGAATAACCAATAAATATACCATACCCACAGGCCTAGAGATCAGTCAGCGATCCCCTAGGAACCATGACTTTTGGGGAAAAAAAAAAATCTTTTCTCTAACCGGCTGTCAAGTGGTTGCTGGGCAGTCACTTGATGAAATTTGTTAAGACGTATAATGTATCGCACAGTAAACGTCTTGCAACTGCTTTGATCACTGGCAGGTTACTGGTGTTGCTCGCAGTTTGCAAGGAAGACTAAAACTTGTCTGCATACACTTGCCAACTACTTGTACTGAAGCTGTGAAAATGACAAAAGACAAAAACTGAAGCTGCACGCCTTCAAAGTACTCTTCAGTTTCACCTGTGGACAGCCAACAATTTTCAGCAACCACTCTCCAACCAACAGGGGAAATACACAAACCTGTGGTTTCAAGGAAGTTGTACGACTGAGCCTTCGATAAGATGTGCATCAGTAATGAGTGAGTGGGCCTTTTTCAAAGTCCTGATCTCATATAATGAAGAACATTCAAGGTAATACCTGAAATTTTGCTGCACACTTTGACTATACTTTTCAGTCTATTTTTGTTTGTCATGCTCAGTAACTTGTATCGTCTGAAAAAATGAGAATGTCAGAACAGTTGTTCTCATAAAAACCATCAACACAAACCCCCCCATAAAGATTTTGATAAAAGTGCATGCACTGATGAGCTTTTCTATAGACAGTATCCACATGACACTCAAAGTTCATTATGTTAAACTCTCTTTAAGTCATGTTGTATCAGACATTAACTTTAGAGGACTTCCAGTTAACCATAGTGTATACATCTACTAAAATCCAATTTTAAAATGCCATGCACGGATATAGATTAAATACCTAAACAATATGACACTGCTACTGTTTCCTTCCCCTTTACCCACCGTAGCAATACTTGCTGAATCTTACATATACTACTTTCATTCAAAATGACATCTTCAACAAATAGTTGTGCCATTTTCATTATAAAGAATTCAAGAGTATCTAAATGTGAAACCACTAAATGTAAGCAAAATTATATATGAGTAGCTCTTTGCAGCGGATGCACAGACAGCTATCACTGGATACTGAAAGAAACTGAAAAATACAACTATTCTCAGGCAAGTTTTGCACTAATAAGGATCACCTTTCCTCTTTGACTTCAAAGCAGATTTATGAAGGATTATGAAAGTAAAAATAATACTGAACCTCATGTGTTTTAAATCTTAATGTGAGATTTTCAATGTTTGCATGGCTTGGTATTGACAGAATGAGTCTGTTATCTACGCCAAACTTTGTTTTGTCTTTCCAGTGAAATAATATAGTTTTCTTGCCCATAGTTCTGTAAACATGAAAGTTTGGAGGTGTGAGATTGTAAATGAAATGAGATCAATTAAAAGAAAGACTGAGGCGTAGAGGACAATTTAGGTTAGGCAGGTTTAAGAGCAGTTTTATGTGTCAACTGGTGTGTGATTGATGTACATTCATATCTCATATCCACTCATATATTGTTATTGAAGTAGTATTGAGGTTGAGAGAGGTGAGGTGAAAGAAAGAGTTTGTAAATCTGTTTATCTTTCTTATTTCAACTATACAGTGGTTGTGACAGCGGTTGGGTTCTATTTTGGGGTTGTTGTTTTTTTGAGAAGGTCAGAGGTCATGAGAAAGCTGCCACTGAAAAAGAAGGTGCCTTAGGCTGCTTACTCCTCTCTGTGTCCATGCAGAGAAGTTGATGTATTACTAATGTCAGAGAGGAGTGGAAGTAGAAGGAGATAGACTCCACCAGGCAGTGACAGTGGTATTCATGATGTTAAATCTGAAGCAGCTGTGGGTGTGAACAGAGTTATCTTGACACCTTTACAGACGATCTGTTCAATATCAAGCCAGACAGAAGGGGAGCTGTTTGTCCGGTGTTGAATATACCGAGCCTCCCGGGCACCGAAGTGGTAGGAAAATTTTAATATATTGTTTGTTTGGGCTTTTGGACCATAGTTATTTTAACTGAGGGCCTTTTGACTTTGTATTGTAAAATATATATTGAATGTTAAACTGAGGGAGAAGAAGCAATGTGGTGATGGATTAACAAGAGTCATGCAAACAGAGTTTAAATATACAGTTTAATTGGACTTTGTTTAAGCCTGGATTCCGATGTATTAATGGGTTGAGTATCCCAATCCAAAGAGTTTAGAGAAAGAATTTGGTAATGGAATATCCAGAAGTGTTGCCAGAGTTGTAAATCAGACTGTGACCTGACTGGAGGGAGATGGAAGGACGGTTGGTTACATATACCAAAATGTCATCGGCATATAGACTAATTTTTATTATAGTGTGAATTGGCAAATAATTATATGAAACGTGCAAATAATACTGGTGATAATAAGATAACATTGCTACAGTTCATAATCTAGACATTTGTGTCATAGTGATAACACATGCATTATAACACAGAGGCACAGAAAGACATGCAACCATTCACACTCACATTCACACCTATGGGCAATTTAGAATCACCGGTTAGCCTAACCCCACTAACTGCATGTCTTTGGACTGTGGGAGGAAGCCAGACTATCCAGAAAGAACCCATGCAAACACGGGAAGAACATGCAAACTGTGGAGTCAAACTCAAGAACTTCTTGCTAGAAGACAACAGTGTTCAAAGAAATATAGATCAGTAACTAGCCACAGGGGACCACAAGAAAGTACCTACCAAAGCCTTGATAAATGGGGAGGGATGCAGGAAAGGTCTTTACCAGCTTAAACATATCATCAATAAGATTTCCATCCTTTTGAGTGAGTTAGAAGGAGGGAAGTAAAAGGAAAAATTTCTCATCAAAAATGGGCATTTGTATATATTGTTTTATGATCAGGGGACTTTAGACTGGAGTAGTAATTTCTGAATGTGGTAAGTAACTGAATCTTGTGTGATGTTTCTAGAGAGTTGTTTCAGTTGTAGTCACATGTTTATTGGTTTTATTACTAAATTCAAAGTGTTGCTGACAGAGTCTAAGAAAAACATATTCTAGGTTTTTCATTTTCAGGTTGTTCATGGAGTATGATTGTTGTGTTTAGGTTTGAAAGACACCAGAGAGTCCAGTCACTTAACCTCATGCCGAAGGTTTTGGTGTTTCTTCTCATCGTCTTTTTTATTTGTTTGTTTGTTTGTTTTTGTTTGTTTATTATTAAAATGTCAATTTAATTTAATTCTATGTAATTCTATTATTTATTTTTCATTTTAAAATTCACTATCCTTTCTCCCTGTAGAGTTGTTATCGCTAAATTTTGGATCCTATTAGCCTCCGGCTCATTTTTTGTTCAATACACAGTGGAAGAAACTGGGAGGCTTCACATTCTCATCTGACTCGAGCATAAAAAAAATCACAGAAATATGAAACAGATGTAAAAACTCCTGAAGGCCAAACTTGTGACATTACCTTGCTGATACACCAGCAAGACTGTTGTTTTAAACACAAGGAACTTATAAGTTCAGCTGCAGAGTTCTTCATTTCTCAACAGACATTGAAAAGGTCAAACGTGTCTCACTAGTTTTCTTTCCTAAATAAATGGAGGTCACACTGATGCGGAAACCCCACTGACAGGCCTGAAGTCATTTATTCTGTCATATTTCTGTTCTTTGGCAATTTATGAAGTTAAACGCTCTGGGATTTAAATAAAATAAAAATAGGAGCAAACATATTTATCGTTATTAGGAATTTAGATGAACAAAAAAAACCATAAATTTGGTCTTCTATAACAGTTGGAGGTCCAGGATCTCTGAGATAGATAGAAGGACTCAATCTTAGACATTAAAGGACTTATTTCTAACCTTTTTATCCAAAATGTTTTACAGAAAGCCATAAGATAGCATGGAGTCCTGAAATCAGTTGCAGCAGCACCTGTTTCACTGTTATACAGATGGCTATTAAAACCTCATGGGTCTGCTAATAACACCTTTAAAGCCTTAAGTGAGTTTGAGGAATTTCTGTTTGCAAAAAATCCCAAATTCACAAGCTGGAACTAGAAGATGAATAATCTTGTTCAACACTCATGAGATTTATTAGTACAAGCAAATCTCTTTGCTTCCATCACAAGATCAGACTGGATAACAGCGTAATAACAATAAATCAGTGACACTGAGCCTTTATTAAAGGAACTCAACTGCACTGCAACTCAAGCGGTGCATACATCTAATCCAGCTTCTTCACAGTCTCACAGGGTGGAAAGGATTAAGAGTTTAAGTAAAAGTAACAACATCATGGCTAAAAAAGTAAAAGTCCTGTGTTGTCACACTTGACAAATTTCAAGATAAATGGCAGCGGGTCACATTCTAATAAAACATAAGGCCCATTCCAGTACCCGGACGACATGGGGAGAAAAGGATTAAATAGAGTAAACAATAGTCCAAATGTCTGCTGGAGAATAAAATCCCAGAGGCTAAAAGTTAAATGTGAACATGGCTCTGAGGCTGATTCAAACAAGAAGCTCTTTTTATTAATCTGCACTGTTTTACTGCTGGACCCCTTTGCCTGCTTTATACAGAGTACACATTTTTATGTTGTTTTCCAGCTCTGGACTATGAATCATTATCAAATTAAACTCTCAAAATCTGAGTCCAAGTTACATTTCACTGTGGAAAAGGATCAGTCATCGGATGGATCAGCCACAACATGGTCACCCCCCTCTCAAGCTGCCAGTCTGGCATGGGGGCGCTGGTAGTGTTGGGTCAGGCTTGTTTTAGTGCAGCCCGCAGGTGATTGAATGAATCTGGGAAGTTTTTTACGCTTGTTGCCATGTTTCTTGAGTTGCTTCCAGGCAGTTTTTGTGGTGTTTGATCTATGCATGCAATGTTGTTTCACCATGTTGATTTTTTAATGTTTTTTTTAACACTAACAAAGCATGTTGGGAAGTCTGCTGACAGGGTAATGTAGATACTTTAAGCCAAAATAATTTACATTTATGACTCTGACATCATCTGAAAGTAAAAAGTGGACACTTTAACTGCTTGGAACCATCATTAAAGCCTTAAACTGTTCCTGTTGTGAGATTAAATTACTTTCTGCTGTTTTAAAACACTTTTAAATCCCAATGTATTGTCCACACGATGCAGTCCTTTCTAAAATTGTAAACCTTTTCTTTGCTTAACTTTTTTCACACACAAGGTGAGAGTGGACCCCCAGTGACAGTTATTCTGCAAAAATTGTGTAGGGGTGGTTTGATTCTACTAAATACAATGCTTTGCAGTAAAGAAATAGTGGCTTAAAATAATGCTAAAACATAAAATGATCCTTTAAGAGATACCCTGCCTGATAGTTCCTCAGATGTGCAGAGGACCAAAGGATGACAGCAGTCTGTTCTGTTAAAATCATCCTCACAAAAGTTCCTTTGAGGGTCTGGCCTCAGCTCGCAGCTCTAATGGAGCCAGCTGTAAATGCTCTGATGATTTAAGAGGGATTTGTCTTGCTGATCCAAACAACAAAAAGATCTCAAACGGCTGCAAGTCTGACTGATTGCGCTGTCACTCTTGAGGCATTTCTGCCTTTTCGGCACCAGCTGGAGATGAATGGACCTACCTCAGATTTCCCTGTGACATTGCTTTTGGTTTGTTCACGCAAACAGAAATATTTGGATTTTCTGTTGTTCATCACACAAGACAATGTTTCAGTCTACGATGGAGTTTTACTTTTTCTTTAATTTGTTTCACATAAACTGAATCTGTTTAGCTTGAGAACTCCTACAAAACAGACTAGTCTCAAAGTGTTCCATTAAAAATAAAAAAGTCCTGCATGCAAAGACATTGTTAACATGGCAAATTTACAAATTTTTCCTCAGTCCCTTGGTGCTATTTATCCATCTAGATTGTTTTAGTGTCAGTTGCTTAGTTTTGGAGATATCCACTGTCGAGATGTTTGTCTTTTCCAGAAAATAATGTTATTAAATGGCATTCACTTTGTGGTACTCAAAGTCCCAACTAAATAAACTAATAAATAATAGATTGAAAATAAATCAAATAACAAACTCAACATTTCTTTCACAAATAATGACTAGACTACTCAAAAAAAAAAAAATTCTTGTTTAATAAAAGGTTCCCTGCCTTACTTCATGTACAAATTGTATCCAGAAAAACAATAATGCTTCTCACGTTTGGCTTTTGACTGACTCTAACCCAGCAAGCGAACCTGTAGAATAAATTTATAATCTGATAAGATAATAGGCATCATATTTGGGTATGTTCCTTGTGGCTATTTTAAGAGTTGAGTAAATGGGAGGAAAAACAAACTAATCGACCAGTCGTAAAGTCAGAAAATTCCAGGAAACAGTCAAATTGAAGCCCCTAATAAACTATGTCTGTACAAATATTTAGACTGTATTTGAAATCCATTTTAAACTGTCGATCATATTTTTCAGTGTTCTTTAATTAGCATTTTAAACTTTGCTCTGACACAGTTTACATACAACCATTTGTCATCCGGACCAAAGCGCTGCAGAACCACATTAGTCCCTGGAGCTATCATCTTTCTTATGTTGGATTTATAGTCCAGCGTTGGTGTCCAATATTCTAAGCTTCCACTATGCAGAGCGGAGGATAATCGGCATACAAATATCACAGATATATTTATGTGCAGTCCTCCAAAAAGCCAGCAGTGTGTAGCCAGACTGCAGTGATTCTATGACAGATCAATAAAGCTGCCTTAAGCTGCATATGCACTGGAAGCAATTCACAGCAATGTGATCACCAGATAAGTGAATGACACGCCACGACTTCAAGCAACCATGGGTGAAATAACTGCTGGCAATGGGAAGTAGGTGGGATGAGATAAACTTTTCTCAACTTCCAGGGGAATGACTGAAGCGACCACCAATCAGAATGAAGAATGAAGAACATGCTGATTGACATATGCCCTGGTAGCAAATACATTAGAGGATCTCCTAGGCAACGGAAACCTAGAACCTCTACAAGCAACTGTTCGTTAGCTACAAAGCGATGTGTGACAAGTAAATTGCTTCAAGTGTCGACGCAGCTTGAGAAACCTCAAGACGGTGGTTGTCATAGACTATTTTATTATTTTTAGGCTCTATCCTGTCTAATCTTTTCAAATAACAGCACAAACAAATGCAAACCCATTAGTGGTACTGTTGACACCGCCCACTGGCGACACTACGCAGCTGCGCCATGATGGTCTGTAGAGCTCTGAGTAGCTCTTAGCTTGTTTGCACCTTCATTTCAGAGAAGAGGGTGCTGCCTTTTAGTAATGAAGAACTCGTTAACACTCAAGAATCAACAATTATCTGTAACTACTGGGGTTGGGTTATTTAGGTAATTCTAAAATTGCCCTTAGGTGTGAATGTGAGTGCAAATGGTTGTCAGTCTTTATGTGCTAGCCCCTCGACAGATTGGAAATCTGTGTACCCTGCCTCTCGCCTGTCATGGTCCTGGGCGTCTGACCCTGCATTTTAAATTGGTTGTGGACTCACAATTCTTTCTGTTCATTTAAGAGATGACTTAAGTGTCACTGCTTTAGTGTCCTCTAGTGCATCTGAGTTTATTATTACTTTCTGGCTTTGGTTATTCGTTCTGTTTATCCCATGTGTCTGAGTCGCAACGTGTGTTAGTTCCTGTTTTATTTTGATAGTCTCCTGTTTCACGTGTATAATGTTCAGTTTCGCTTCTCCTGTCTTATCAGTCAGATTAGTCTCAGCTATGTTCCCACCTGTGGCCTGTTCCCTCATTATCCTCTTTGTGTACATATTCTCTGCATTGCCCTCTGTTCTCTGACGCGTTCTTCCTCATGGTTGTGAGGAAGGAGCAGGTAGCTCTCTCTTTGCTGGTAGCAAAGCTACCCCAGAGTATGAACACATTTTCTGCGGAGCTCGACTGGCTGTAGGGGGTCCCTGTAGATGCCATGTTTTTCCATCTGCTGCCTTGCCTGTACTTGGTCCACCAGCAGTTAGAGTGCATGGATTCAACCTGTCACCTCAAGCCAACTTTTCCACCTCAACGACACTCAGAATTCCCCGCCTCTCTTCCAGGGTAGAGAGTGGCCAGGTCTGAACACTGGCTGCAGTTGTCGGAGAAACAGGCTGTGTGTCCTGCGCAGCCCCAGCCTGGTCCTGGGGGCAGCAGTCTGAGCCAGAGGTCCGCCAGAGGTCTCCGCGTTGCCTGATCATGTGCCACCCAAATCAGAGGTCTGCACTGTCGTCTGGTCCTGCTCTGTCCGAGCTGGAGTCAGCACCGCCCACACCACCAGTGCCTGAAACTCTGGAGCCATAGCCGCCAGGACTCACAATTCTCCACTTCAGCTGCCGGCCTCCAGTCCCATTGTCCGAGGGTCTCTGGTTGACCAGAAGGCCTCCAGAACCCCCGCCCCCCCCCCAGAGCTTCTCTGCTCAAACTGCTGCCCCTGTGACCCGAACCCCGATCAGTGGCAGAAAATTGATGGATGGATCTTAGTAATAAATCTGTATTAGCAGATTATTGTAGGCTAAACTTGAAAGCTTTGAGTTCAGTTATTAACTTGGAAGTTACACTTTGCTGCATGTGGACTGGCGTCAGGGCTCGGTTTCGTGCAAATGTTGAGTCTCAGGATGTGCAGAAGGGCAATTTTGACAGTTATGAGTACTTCTAGAGCACTTCATGTAGAGGTGAGTGTAACTGAAAGTAAGCGTCAAGTTTAGGGGGTAGGTCTCTAAAATGGGTAATGGGATAAATGTGAGGGGCCCGATAAGCATTGTGGTTTACGAATGGAAAAAGAACAGTCCTTTGACACACATTTTAATTCACTGGAGTACGAATGAAACCACCTCAGGAGTTTAATTTAGGAGTTTAGAATCAGCATTTTTGTGCTAAAAAGGCCCCATCTAGACCCTGAGAGGGTCTCTCGGGGGACACAACAGGTTCATGATCCTCCTAAATCAAAAGGCATTTAATGAAATTACAGCAGCAGGGGCCCAACAGGACGTGACGCCCTGCAGCCTTTTGCTTCTGCACTCATTCATATTTTTTTGACTCTCTGAATGGATGAATGACTTCCAAAGTTCAAAAAGAAACCGCAGACAGCGGAGTGATTACGATGTTATCTCACTGTTTCAGCCATCAGTACTGACCCAGTCCGTGCTGCGACCCATGCTGAACTCCCCCGGGCGTCTCCGTTCTCGTCCTCGGGTACCGTCCGATCAGCTCCACCATGCTGCGGCTGTCCGTCTGCGTGCCGGAGCCTCGGCGAAGGGCCGCCTCGGTGAGCAGGAGGAGGAGGAGGAGGAGGAGGGCGGACAGGAGAATGAGCCGCGCGAGCAGCATCACCGCGGACCTGAAGGTGCAGATGAGCAAAGTTCAGATTTCTTGTAATAATTAATGTTCCTCCAAGGAGCCAATACGTTTCCTCCCACGTGCTGAATCTTCTGACAGAATCACATGATCTTCATCAGGACTCTTGTGGACCCAACTGTGGATTTAATAGTTTTTAGGTCATAAGAGAGACTTTGAGTCAAGCTTTTTTTTTTTTTTTTTTTTTTTTTTTTTTTTTTTTTTTTTTTTTATAAAAACAATGTGATACACCTCAGTGAAAAATGTA
>VUQG01022303.1:0-14560 GCA_015106755.1 Etia nguti | reverse complement strand
GGCCATTTACGTGAAAAGGGAAAGACCATCTCTGAATCGAGGAGGGGGCCTAAGGGTACATCTTTCACCATCTTACAATTCTGTGATTGCAGCCATTCCCCAACTCTCTTTGAATGGTAGTCATGGCCATTGATCAGTGGTCTTTGATCAGTGGGCCTTGATCAGTGGTTGTTGATCAATGGTCATGAGAATTTCCATAATTATGATGAAGGTGACCTCCCAGCCCATTGTTCCGTCAGTGGGCTGGTTTCAGTCATTATGCAAATGTACTGTTTATAAGATTGGGGAAACCTGCAGTCAGCTGAGACTGAAGAAGTCACTTGGATGAGTGACGAAATGTTTCTCCCACTGAAAACGCTACATCCAGATGAACAGAATCAACTTTTTGGGGGTTTTTCAATTTTGTTGTCCGGGTGGAAAATCGGGAGAAATTCGGGAGAATGGTGGCTCCGGGAGATTTTCAGGAGGGGCACTGAAATTCAGGATTCTCCCGGAAAAATCGGAAGGGTTGGCATGTATGCTATAAGATTCCCCCTGCTTATGAAGGTCCATCTTCAGTTTGCCAGTGAACCTGTAAATGATTCACAGAAGACTTGGGAGAAAGTGCTCTGGAAACCAAAATGAAACTCTTTGGCATTAGCTTGATCTGTCTTGTTTGGAGGAAAAGAAATAAGTATGAGTATGACCCAAAGAACATCATCCCCACAGTTAAGTACTGACATGGAAACATTATGGTTTGGAACTGTTTTCCTTCTAAGGTTGCAGGACAACTTCACTGCACTGAGGAGCCAACATACAGGGCCATGTCTTGGATGAGAAATTCTTTTAACCAGACCACTGAAGATGGGTCATGGATGGTTCTTCTAGCATGACATTGAACCAAAACATACTACCAAGGCAACAAAGGAGAGGCTAATTAAGCACATTAAGGTCATGGTGTGGTCTCGACAGTCTCCAGACCCCTGTCCTACAGAAAATGTGTAGAGCGAGCTGATCTTCTGTGTCGCCAAGTGTCAGCCAAGAAGCCTAAAGTATTTTGGGACTTTCTGGAAAGAGGAGCAGGCTAAAATCCATCCTGAGATCTCTGCAAAACTTGTGACCAACTACAAAAAACTACTTACCTCTGTGCTTGCCAACAAAGGTTTCTCCACCAAATAGTCTAAGCAAAAGTTACATTTTGCTTGGGGACCAAATACTTATTTCACACAGTAGAATGCAACTTTAATGTATTGTGTGTTTTTCTGGATTTTTTTAGTTGATATTCTGTCTCTCTCTAATAAAATGAAACTACCATTAAATTAGACATATTCATTTCTTTTTACGTGAGCAAATGTACAAATTCAGCAAGGGATTAAATAGTCATGTCCCCCACTTTATATCATCACAGAATTACCTCCATGTTCTTAATTATTCTTTTGATTGTATTGTGACTACACCAACCATTTGTGGCATTTGCAAAGCTTGGTTTAGTTTATTTGACACCATGTTAGCATTATCCAATTTCCCAAAACACCCACAACTTTGTGGCTCCATTACTTTTGTTTTGAATTTGAAATATAATTTCACAAATTGTGCAAAGTGTAGAAATAATACATTCCCAAGGCAGCAGAAGTACCACTACTTTGAAATTTCTCTCAAACTAAGGTCTCGCAGGCCATATCCATTAACATGAACATGGCTGAGAGAAAAAATGGTTCATCTGCAAAAGGACAGTAGCAGATCAAATCTATAGCTGACCTCTACATATGACCTCAGACACAGGGCTTTCTTTTCAATGCTGATATTTGACAATCTGATCATGAAAAATGATCATTTCTCCCCAGGTCATGCGGTCCTTCAACTTAATCTCACCCCTGGGGAAGGGGAATAACTACTTTTCCTCAACATAATGAATGGTTTGACGTTGACTGGAGATACAGGATTACAGATTTAAGTTGTCCCTGTAGTTATAGGAGATTACTTTGGATCATCCAAACCAGATTATGGATTTTTTTTTCTTGTTTGCTCAAGAGAAATAAAACTAAATAATAGAAGAAAAACTTCTCTAAAAGTGTGTGTGTGTGTGTGTGTGTGTGTGTGTGTGTGTGTGCGTGTGCGTTTGTGTGTATCCCAGGGGCAACAGGACAAAAAACACAAAGTAAAGCAAATATTACATGTAACGATGTCATTGTGGTATTAACCTAGATTCGTTTTATTCTCTGGAACAAATAGTGTTTTTTGTACATAACTTATATTCAAATTCCAGTTACTAATGTTATGCCATGTATGACTGGCTAACTGCCTGACAAAAAGTCACACGCCCCACCTTGTGATTTTTATCAGTCAATCCAAGTTGAGTTTTCCTTTAATTAAGGTCAGTACAACAGCATTAATAAACTCTTGCCTATTTCCTTTTGATTTGTTTCAACTTAATTTTACTTTATATTGTCCACCTGGCTGTCCATGGCCCAGTTGCACTGCTTGTGCACACCGTAGTTTGAGAAATAAATTGGGACACGGCAAAACAGCAGGGTTGCAGTATATGAAGATGTACACAAATATCTTCATACTTATCTTCATTCAGTGGTTAAACAAGGCTGTTGACTTTGGAAGAATGCTAGCTAGCTTATTCCTCATAATCAGTCAAAAAGAAGAGACAGAAAACAAACAAACACAGACCCACAAAGTCAGAGTGGAAGATGACCAGTGACAGTGAGGATGAAATGCAACTAAATGGTGTCTGTCTGCTGTTGAGAAATTGCTTGGAAGCCTTAAGACAGTGGGATGCCTTGATGTTCCCTCTGCCTGCCCAGCCTCTGCCAGATGTTGCAGTAAGATTAAGCCTTCTCAGGTCCTGGAGGAGACAGAGTCCAGCCATGCCTGTTCTCAAGACACATTAATTTCACCCCACACACAGCTGCCTTTTTTCCCTCTCTTTCTATTTTGCGCTTTGTGATAACAAAGTCTAAAGCGGTGGAGTGGGCATCCCCTTGTGAACAACTCCAGATGCTTCAGTGTCAGCATGCATTGCCTTAGGCAGTACTGTTTGCCAAGATAGACAGAAATGGATTGGACAATGCATGGCCTGCTGTGCTGGTGCTGCACTGTGTTTATGCGTATACATGTGTGTTGGTGAGGAGGAGAATTTTACGTGATCCAGATTTTTCTCCTCTGGTTGAGGTATTTTGCTTCCCAGTCTTGCACAGAAATGTGAAACATTTACAGAAAGGCTCAAATGACGATTGTGCTGTGGTGTCAAGATTTTCTGTAACTCATTACTCTGAAAAGTCCATCACCAATTCAGTACCTGACCATATGGTGATGGTCAAAATGCCCAAAATGTGAACTCACCTCCATTATATTTTAACTTAGCTTGGATTTAACTTATATAGCATCATTTAGCATCTGTGTTCTTTTGAAACCTCTTAATGATTGTAATCATCATAAGAGGTCATGGAAATTAAAAGTCAATCATTTAAAGTCAAATGATTCACCAGAACTGCACTGGTTGGAATCTGCACATTAAGCACACTGGGGAAGCCATTAAGAGATGAAGATGGGTAATACAATAAAACATAAGCACCCTAGTTATTTCTGTATGTAGAGGTACTTCAAAGCATGCATTTATGCTGTGTGTCTGCTTGTGTATGTAGACTGGCATACTGGAATATATGCAGAAGCTGACACATTCTTATTTTCCGCCTGACACTGTTGTCACTTTCGTAAACAGATTGTTCCACAGCTGAAGTCAAAAGTCACTGCCTCATATATTTTTTTTTCATTCTCTCTAGACAAAACTTATTATTTCCAGGGTGTTAGAACATTCCTGTTATACCTGTATCCCTTTCTGAATTCAATTAGGCCATGAAATGCCACAGACTGCAAAGCTACGAGTCCGTGCTGAGCAGGTGACACAGTGAGAGATTGCATTTTAGCAGAGGCCGGTGAAAAAGTCCATCTCCCACCCTTCCCCCAGTTGACAGAGAGTGCTATGAAAATAAAAGCACTTTAACTTCCATCTGGCTACTAAACCAAAATGGTGAGAAAATTGGTAACTGCCACATTTTTCTCCTTTCTCACAGGGGCGTGCCAGCCCTTTTTTATGTGAAAATGTATTTCCTTCAGCACAGACTTAGCAGTACTTTTGCATGTGTATGATATGATATACTTGTATACTGTATATTATCTCACCTGTACTTATACAGGTGTTTTTCCAACACCAGGACATGACTTAGGGCCATGCATCCCAGCCTACTGGAAACAACAAAGCAAACAGGTCCTTACTGTAACACTAATGCATTTGCTCTGTGAAAGTTCAGATGTATTGTTTGGGGGGGTCCACCTTGTATTTGTTGTTTAACATTAATTTAATAGGCCCTGCGATAAATAGATGTTGGAGGAATGAGGGCACAGCGGAGGAAAATGTCTTGTGAAGTCAGGATCAATAGGCTGGTGAAATGAATGAGAGTGACCAATAAATGAAGGGAAATGGGGAATAGAGATATTTTCTCCTCATCCCGCTCTCACTTTTATAATGAGAAAATAGTAATGCTTGAGTGGGCTTTGCTTCTGAAAACCTCCTTCTACTTGAATATGAAGTAATTTTCCTCTTTTGTGTTTATCCCTTTCTCATCTCCTGTTTTTCTTTTCTTATCTTCTCCCTTTGTAGGCTCTGCAGTAAAGTGCAAAAGTCTTAAGTTGCCCATCATTACTTTATGCTTTGCCTCCAGATAGACTTCCTTGTAATTGTTTTTTTTTTGTTTGTTTGTTTATTTGTTTTGTTTATTTGTGGTCTTAAGCTATTTTCTTTGGACATGGACTACGTTTTCACCCATTTTCAATCCAATCCTTATAACTGATTTTTCTCAGAAGAATATAGAATTTATTTGGTTGTCTGTATTAAAAAGGCACCATAAGTCAAGGATGAACCAGTGTTGTGTCTAACAGACAACTTAGCAAAGAACCTATTTTTAATTGTAGCTTTGGGCAAATATCTAGAGTAAATGAACAGTATCTGAAAGGTGTCTGTGAAGGTTCTCAGTCATCCAGGTCATCGTAGTGTAAGGAGCTTGGAAAGAAAAGCATCTGGACTTCTTTAAGTTGCTTGAAGACGTTTCACCTCTCATCCGAGAAGCTTCTTCCGTTCTAAGGTCAAATGGTGGAGAGGGGGTCCATGTCCCTCTTGGGGGGGACACTCTCATAGGGCTTAGATCTTGTGGAGTGGTGAATCCAAATTTCCTTCAACATTATTGAAATAGTTTGGGCCCATCTTGACAAAGAATTGAACAAAAGGCAACCAACATCCAAACAAGAGCTCTGGAACATCCATCAAGTAGCCTGGAGAACTTTTCTTGAAGGCTACTTAAAGAACGGCAGCTTGACTAAGAGATTCAGGCAGTGTTGAGGAATACCAGTGATCATATGAACTTTCAAACTCATTAGGGCTGTGCAAACTGTAAATGTATATATATTACTATGTATATTTACAGGGGTGGACTGTAAATATAGGACTTCTGCAGAGTACTGCTGTGTTTTTCCTTGACTCAAACAGACCTTGGGCTTTATCATGGATTTCAGAAAATAACACTAACAAAGAATATTTTAGTAAAGAGCTTTTATTGCAAAAATGCTAGTCTTGACTAAAGCAGCTGGTAGAACAGGTCAAGGACAGTCACTAGGGGTAAAGGACTACCCATAGCTTTAAATTTTTCAATTACAGCTATGGGGTTTGTCTTGTTGCTGGCTTTACTATCCCTCAGCTAGCCAGTCAATGCTAAAAATGTTTGGCAGTCCAGTTTAAACTCAAGGAGCTTTTGAAGGATTGTGCAAGATGTTACTGTGCCAAGCAGCAAAGAATTAAGACTGTCTTGATGACTTAAGTAAGACAGACTGGAAAATAGTGTCAGAGATTAGATATTGACTGCTTTAAGAGCCTGACTGGAGACTCTGTGTGAGTATTTGACTGACAGACAAGATACAAGCATGTGTGGAGTTTTTTGTTATTTTTCATATTGCTGTATTATATGCTTCAATTATTGACGGAAAAGGCTTCACTGGTTCAGTGGATTCTCAGGAAAAGTTTTTTTCAGCAGCGTGAGCGCATAACTTTCAAACCTTCAGAAAGTCTTCTTATACTTGGCCCATTATAGCTGCTGTGTCTTCACAGAAAACCTAGTTTATTAAATCTGCTACACATCGCACTCAATCAAAGGCCACTCGATGGCTTTTTGATCGACTTTTAGGTTAAGAGTTAAAGTGGGATGAATTGTGGATTTTTTCTTTTTTTGTGTTTTTTTATGTATAGTCTTGTTTCTTGATTCTCAACATTGTTCTCCCAGTGACATCTTACTTCATCACTTATACAACACAGACAAGGCAACAGAATAAAAGTGGCTAGTCATCTTCAGTCCTTGTACTCATGTTTTAATTCATACAGCTTTTGAACAAAAGCTTATGCATATAGAGACGTTTTACTCTCACTGTTGAAATTCACTATTAGCGGAATTAAAGTGGACATGACAGCCATCATGACACTGAGAAACCTACTAAGGAAGTTCATTCCATTCGCGTTTGATATTTGTCAACTACACTTTAGTTTTTTTGGTCTTTTTTTTTGTCAACAGTAGTTGCAGTGGCTTTATACATTTGCCTAACGAGTCCAATCCCAGGAGGGGGCACAAACCCCTGTGTTGTTCAAACACGCAGAGATACCTGCAGTGGCGACCCGTTGTGAATAAGGGAGTGGCTGAATGTAGCTTTTAATTATAGGACATTTTTTTCTACTCTAGGCACCTCATGATTGCTTCTGAAAAAAAATGTTTATCCTGGATTCAAAGCCAAAATTTAACTAAACACATTTTTTTTAATTATCACAGTCTGGCCCGTGCTATGTTCAGCATACGTACATGTCTTCCGTAAGTTCGAATTGAATAGGTTTGCAAAAGTCACAACTGTTTTTTTTTCTGTGGCACTGTAAACCAGTAAAAACTCAAGTATGCATTTTAAAGGTTCACAACAGGAGTGAGTTTATGAAAACAAAAACCAAAGCATTTCAGTATCTTTCACTGTATTGGTTTATCTTAACTCAGACTTCTTATATAAAGTCTTACTTCTTGTGGCCTCCTTTGCACAGTTACAGACTAGTTTATGATAAACTAAACAGACATCCTAGAGATAAATAAATTGTTGATCTGTCCCTTTTATAATATCCCTGCAGACAGGGCTTCCTTTTTTTTCTCTCAGCTGTCAGTGTGGCCTAACCAGTATGATGAGTTGTTATCAGAAACGCCACAAATTTGCTCAGCAGCTGCCACAAAGCCTCGCTCCCTACAGCTCTTATTTATTTATCTGTCGCCTCTCCAGTTCTCTGAGGGCCATAGAGGAGGAATTTTAATGCCACAGACCATCAGTGCTAAGGCCTGGGCGGCTTGATTTCTCATGTGATCACTTGGAGGAAGAGAAGTAGAAATGAAGGGTGTAAAGGGAAGACAGGGGTTACAGGGGGGTGAGGGGCAAGGAGCAAAGAGGAGGAAATATATAGGCTGGGATGTGAAAAAATGGACATTACTGAGAAGAAAAGGGGTTGAGGGGAAGAGTTGAAGTGTCAAACCAGCAGGCTGTTTTAGTGGAAAGAGACATGGCCTAGATACTTCACTAGGATTCACTGTTAATGACTGGTTCAGTGAGGCAATGGTTTCATTTTGTCTCCTTAGCCACTGTCATACACAAAATGTTTTAATATAGTATGTGACCATGTAGGTCTGTGTGTGCATGACTGGCTTTAAGGAGGGGAGGTCATGTTTATATTTGTGTTAATACTTTATTCAGATCAATATTTTAATAATTTAGTGTTGTCCTGAATTTGTTGGTTCTTCTTAACAGTGACAATATCATCAGATTTAGTCCATTCTGTGTCTTTGTGGGGGGAACCAATAGTTACTATGCAATGACAATGACAACTGGAAAGGAATAACTCATAGTAATTTTTTGGCAGCCCATATACATAATTAATTCTGAAAGGTAAAGAAATTATATGTCGAGCCATGACACCAACACCAGGCATGTTCTTCGGTACGTCACTGCTGTATCTTGCTAGTGGTAGGAAGACGTCCCCCTTATACACCCTCTGTTGTAATTGTCGCTGTTGTAGTCTTAACATTGGTCTCAAAAGCCTCAATTTGCCACAGTCTCTCAGTTTAATTGGTCAATCTAACACATATATTATGCCAGAAATTGTTTTGGGTGGTTAAGACTGGTAAGAAGCTCTGTTTTCTTCTTTTCAACCGACTGTTAATCTGTATATGTATTTTTTCTATTTAAAATTCAGACCGTGCTTTCTCGTGTAAACAAGTCCAGCAGTTTTATTTTCAGGATCGTTTGAGTCATCAGTCCTGGAAAATGAAAATGTAGAAAAAAAAGTTATACCAATCCGTGGTACCACAGATGGTCAGTAAGCTTGGGCTCCAGATTGGGCCTTCAAATCAGCAGTTTGATTTCTGCAGGAAAGTTTTACCAGGAAACTGACAGACAGGCGAGTGTTTGTTTTCATGGCTTGACAATCCCAAATAAATGGATCCAGTCCATTCCCCAGAACCTCTTCCTTTTGGTGACTTGAGACAGACGTGCACACATCGCTCAGACCTGCACAGAATTTGAACTATAGCCATATTACTCACTAATAGATTGCTAGTTTGTGTTTGTGCGTGTGTCAGTGAGTGTGTGAGTGAAAGACAGTGTTTGTGCAAGTACAGGGCCCAGATTAAGCTGTCACACAGACTGCGAGTGGTCCCAGACAGGCTGATCAATGTGGGGCCAGCTTGCAGATAATAAAGTGGTTAGGTCTCCCCTGATGCCTTTAATTGAACAAGTGTCGCTGGCCTGGCCCATCTGGACAGAAAGTATCCTGGGAATTGGGTGTGTTTTTGTGTGCGCTGTGCTTTCAACGGCTGGTAAAGAAAAGTTACTTTGGAGCTATGTGATATTGTGAGATGTGCCATATATTTGGACAGTATTAATCTTTTACCATCTCGTGTGCTTCTTCTTAACATAACTAGGTGCTACTAAATATTATGTAATTTTTGCCTAATTAATCAGGGAGGTTTCTTTTCCACACTTTGTTCTGTGTTCAGTAATCTCACTTGACATAGAGAGGGGGTCTCATTTTGTACTTTTCACCTAAGTTTTATCCAGTGTTAGCCTTTGATGGTGTGTGTGTGTTGTGGGTGTTTGTGCCCATGCCATATCTCTGACTCTCAGGACCAGTGTAGGTGGATTGGACTGCTGGCTGTTTAAATTGAGTCCAGCTGCTGCCTCTTCAATTGGAAGTGCTTTTGCTCTTCTGTAAGAGACTCAACTTCGAGCTTAAGAAAGTCTCTAAATGTGCTGTGGCCTTAGTTCCTTAAGATATAAAAATAGAGCACTAGAGAAAATGCGTAAAAGAACATTTATTTCCATCCTGGAGGACCAAAGGCAAAACCATAAACCTCCTGAGGGTGTTCCTTCTGCTTGTAGGGAGATTTCACTACAATCATGCAATTCTTTTGTGTGTGTGTGTGTATGTGTGTGTTTTGCCATTTAATTCTTTACCTCTGTCAAAGGTCCTGTTCTACAATTTGGCGGCACTAGAGAGTGCAAGCTGAAAAATTCAGTGCCTTGAGCGAGTGGCCTAGTTGGATAAGATAAGGTCAGGACTTCACTCCTGATCTGGAGGATACAGAGCAGTTCCCATCTGGACACTGACAACAGCAGCCTTCCTCTTCTTTCTAAGCTAAGTCAATGAAGAGACCTTCTACCTGTCTTGTTCGCTGTTTCTCTTTTCTGTCAGCCAGGGCCCCTATACACTATTCATAAACTTGGGCAGAGGGTTGTCTGACCTTTTTGCTGAAATGTTAGGGCAAATTAGTTGTCAGAGCAATGGACGTGGCAGCCATGCTAAGCCCAAGCTCTAGTCCCATAGAGCTCCACCTCCCTACTTTATTGTGCCTTTTCACAGGATACCAACACTTTGTACTCCTATGCCACCAGTCCCACCACTGACATCTTCATGAAAAAGGTTTTGTTTCTCTTACCAGGCTTCTGATTGCAGACTAAGATGGGCAGACGTTAGGCTAACAGTTCAGTATGTATTCTGTATTCCCAGAAACTTTAAATAGTTCAGTCAAATACATAGTGATACACACACTTGCATTTCCCCACTCTGTCATTCAAAAGCTTATCAAATGCAATCCAAAAATGCAGCTATATGGTCCACTTGTGCTGAAAGCTTCCTCCCAGGTAAGCTGTAGGTCAGTCCTTTCAATCAAAAATGAATTTGAAAAGTTCTCTACAGGACTCCGCAGCGTAGCCTTTGTAAATCGCTTCTCTAATTCAGTCTATACATCACAAATCCTTGAATTACTATCACCCACTTTTCTCCTGAATATAGATCAGCTTATAATGAGCCCAAATGCAAGCAGCACCCTTTTAAAGCGGCGTAAACACCAAGCTTGCTGAGCTGCTGGCCCCTGAGTCTACGCATATTCATTACCTTACGTAATGGCTTTTTAAAATAAACACCACTGCATTCAACAAGCATTAGTTATTCCTGCATAGTAATTAGCTACCCAGGATGGGTTTTAGTATCTTACTGCTAGTTCACTTTTTCACAAAAGTAAATGTGAGTATAACCTTGTTTTTTAATCAAGAGCAAACACATTTATAGCTATTTATACTACTTAGATTTGTACAGTCTCATACTGTTTTATATTTTTAAGCTTCTGGATATAATTTCCTTGAGAAAACCTTATTAACCTGGCATTGGTGTCACCCTGTCACCTTTTCTTTAGCCACAGAAATTTATGAGGCCAGATAAAGGAGAGTTTTCCTTTCATGTTTAGTCTTGATCAAAAGTACTTCTCATTTTCTGTATTCACTTTTGCTTGCCAGTTTGCCCTCTGGCTGAACTTGATCTTATCTTGTGGTTTAGTGCTAAAACTGATCCTCTTTCCCAGTAGGCCCCTTGCCTTTACTTTCTGACCTTAGCCTGACACTGATCCTGCCTTTTGAAGACAAGTGAAGATCAAGTACGAATCAAGGGGTTAGTCGCTCCAGTGATCCAGTTTTTTCTTTTTTTCCATCCTTGTCTGTGGTTTGTTTGTCTGTGCTCTATGGGTTGATGAGGCCTGCATGCTAAAAGTGTGCAGTAATTGGTGTGTGCCTGTTTGGAGCCTCCCCCAGCTCAACGTTGAGAGGAAATCTATGGCAGGGTAATAAACATATTGCTAAGTAAGGGGACTGCAGACCCGCGAGTGTCATTGCACCCAGCACCGTGTACACAAGATGACAGTGATGTATGCAAACTAATGCATGGAGTGCTGTCATGTGAGGTCAGCTTATTCCACTGGCATGGTAACATGGTAACTTATTACATGTGCAAAAACATTTTTTTGTCTTGTTCTTATTTTTACATTTCGTATTTGCCAATTCGACCATGGACCATCTTAACCCACAGCCAACGGTCTCACGAACAATGTATTCCACTCTACCGTGTCCAGATCTATCTTAGAGTTGCTAAGCTTGAAGGTAGTCATCACTTCTCACCTTCACATAGGCAGCAAGAAAAGCAGGGAGTGCTTACATATCAGCCAAGCGGCTACAGTCACCACATCACATCCCGCCTGCCCTTGCTTTTTACCGAAGGCCATGATTAAGTGCCGTGATGGAAAGCATCAACATCCATTTCATCCATATTTGATGAGTGAATGTCTCTCTCCCATTACACACAACAGGGGGAAGCTGTAATCAATGTTCACACACACTGTGAATAATTATTTACCCAGATAATGGCTATGTTTATGTAAGCACAGAAAAGGGTTGATTTTTATTTCCGAACAGGTTTTTGTTTTTTTTTTTGATAAAGAGAACTCTGATTAGGTAATAGCGTGACTGATTTCCTGTCGTTCGTATTATTTGCTTTGTTTCGTTTGTCTCTCGATCTGTCAACTAATGTTATTACCCCCTTGGCAGAAAAACCTTTGTCATCTCCAGGACAACAGAACCACAATAAATGAGGAGCCCTGTCTGCTGTCATTTTACCATAATAATAATAATAATATTGCATACTAACTGAGTGTCTATTATTCACTCTGCTCACATATAGACTCGAAAGATGTGTACATTATGGCTGCACTGAACAGTGTTATATTCAGTTTCAGAGTCACCCTGTAAGCGTTAGATTTTTATGAGCTAGACCCCATTCCTGCAGGGTAGCACCACATTAAAGGGAATGTGAATCCACAAATGAGGTCAGCAGAAAGGGCTGTTGTATTAGGGGCAGAAGACTCATACTGTCTGACTGCTACCTATTACTAATAACATGTAAAGATTAGCATATAGATACTGAGGTTCATTTTTAAATATTATATCAGGACAGGGTCATGGTAATAGTGTAACATCTACCCTTTTGCAAGGTTATTAGGTACACCCAGCTGAAATATATGCAGCCCACAGTTTTGTAGTAATTCCTATCTTCATGAAGGTTAAACTGTTGAGTTTTTCTTAAAGCTATGCAAGAAACTTGCTGCTTTATCTGTGGAGTCAGTCTGTATGGGTGTAGTTTGTGATTATGCCAAGTGGTGTTGCATTATCCAGAGAGGCTTTATGTTATTTAGCCTGGACTAAATAAGTTTGTTAAAGTGATGGCCTGTATGTATAAAGTGTCACAGTTTTCTTTTTTTCAACCTGAAAGCCAGTTAGGAGTAACCCGTGGAGCCCTTTTATAAACTGAGCGGTGTCTGTCATATTTCGGGCCTGGGTGTGCATCAGAAGTTAGTGAAGGTGGTCTCTGCCTATGCAGCTACCCTTGGAAAAATCTGGAAACTATTCAAATGGTCGTCAAATCACACCCCTCTATTGATATATACTGAGGTGTCAAAACTGGTCATTAAGAGCACTGGCGAGGTGGACAAATGCCTTTATGGAGGGAAGTCTTAATATTAAGGTTGCGCTAGTCAAGATCTCACCTTTGCAAAGAGACAAAAAGGGCATCCGCCTATTGGTACTTACTCTGCACTCTTTAGCAGACACTATGACAGTACTGACTGATGCAGGTCCTACAATACTAACTGACAACAAGCAGACATATTCCCACTTTCTCTTCAGGCCCACAACTTGCCGTCCTGTTTTCATTTTCTGCAGCGAGGCTGCTATTGTTTGGTGGCAATTTCACAGTTTTCACCACCAAACAAAAGGTTCTCCAACACCATGCCAAAATTCCTACATATGAGATTCATGCTGTTATAATCATATTTCAGGGACATAATTTTGCTTATTTTTCTAACCCTCATGCTGAGTTTTAGCTCGAGGGATGGGAACAATATCAAGAGAGTTAACATGTTAACTTTTTGATTTCATTTGAAATTCTTTTAAATTATATTATTGAAGTGCAGAGACTTAAAAAACGTCATTAAAAACTAGATATTGGAAATAAAAAAGACAGTATGGACATTATGTATGTCGTATGGGGGGAAAAAAAGAGCCTCTGAAATGCCGGCACACTTTTGTGACCCATAACCTCTTCTTATCTTTGAACAACAGTCTGTTTTGCTACCGAGAGACAGGCAAAATAAGAGTTAGAGATTTATTTCTCAGGCTCTCATGTTTAAAAAAAATATTTTTACCGTCTTTGTTGGTTTGATCCCTTCATGGCATCATGGCCTCTTAAGTAGTGTTGTGGACGGAATGCCTGCAAGTCCTTGTTTTTCTCACCAAATTCTGACTGATTCTTGTTCTCTGTAGCATTGATCCCAGTTTTTAAAAGGAACAGGATACAGCTCTTTGTACTACACTTTAAAAGTGTTGTGCCATTTTCTTGTCCTTGCTCTTGTCTTTCCATTTCTTTTGACTTGGCTCATCTCTGTAATGTGCAATGAAAGAACTGTAGTGACAATATTTCAATGCTTACTACTCCTCTTAATTCATGTCTTGGTAGTGTTTTTCTCTTAGCTTTTATATTCAAAATCACATTTACTGCTTTAAGGTAAAGACAACTGTTGACTCTTGGCAGAGACAGGAGTAAGAGGGCAGCTCTCAGTATTTGTCTACATGTATCAGACAATCACAATAACCATTAGTTTGATATAAGCGATTCCAAAGAACCCAAGTTATCCAATTTATCTGATATTTACAGGCAAAACAATATTTAATGGGAAACAGGGGACGGCTAAAAGGCCAAAACTTGTTATTTGTGTTTCTCTGTAATTATTGTCATTATTTGACATGCCCACACATCCCTAGAAGAGTGTCGTCTTGATGCATTCTCAATCATCCAGGAAAGTAAATCTCCAAAAGTTGATTCTGTTCATCTGGACGTAGCGTTTTGTGGGAGAAACGTTTCGTCACTCATCCAAGTGACTTCTTCAGTCTCAGCTGACTGCAGGTTTCCCCAATCTTATAAACAGTACATTTGCATAACGACTGAAACCAGCCCACTGAAGGAACAATGGGCTGGGAGGTCAGTTCCTTAATCTTAATTATGCAAATTCTCATGACCATTGATCAACAACCACTGACCAAAACCCACTGATCAAAGACCACTGATCAATGG
>VUQG01022302.1:0-18884 GCA_015106755.1 Etia nguti | reverse complement strand
ACCTGGCCCACATCTGGTTGACATACACTCTGCCATGACACCAGACAGTCAGAAGTGCCAGCTTGATGCCAGATCCGGGCCAGACCTGTTTTCTATGGGCCTGGGCCACATAAACCAAACTACAATCGAGCCAGATATGGCATGCCATCACATAGACAGTGCCATCTATGCCAGGCCTGGCCCATATCTGGATGACATATGTCTTATCATGCCAGAAGTCAACCAGCAGTGCCGGCTTGATACCAGATCTGGGCCAGACCTGCTTGCTATGTGGGTTTGTGTCTGCACTGTGTTAAGATTCAGATGGTAAAAGTTGAAACCTACACAGGGCTTTTTTTTCCCATGCAAAAATAGATCAGGAATCAGTAACTCTGTTAATAATGAACTGGACATATAAACAGAATAGATTAAAAAAATAAAGTCCTATTAAATATTTTCCATTCCTTCTTATCAGTATGTAGAATCTGCTTCCATTTAATTGGCTGTTGAGGCTAAGACTGCACAATACGAGAAGACTAAACAAATACGTTCAGAAAGCTGTCTCAGTCCTGCGGGTAGAGCCGGACAATCACTACGCGGTCGTGCAGTGGAGGATGCTGTCAAAACTTCTCTCTACCATTTATAATGTCTCCCACCTTTTACACAGTGTTTGGTTTGCTAGAGGGGCATCAATATCCCAGCCAGAGAATGAGATAGACTAAAGGCTCCGCTGAACATTACAGGAGGTTATTCCTTTTGTGGCCAACCTCCGTCGTGCTTAAGCTATATATAATTTTACACTTTCCACAATCTGGAGCAACAATTACCCTTAAGGGATTAATGAAAAGGTTTTTTGGGGTTTTTTTTGAGCAGCCTGTGCTTGATAGCTTGCTTACATTAGCATTTAGCTCTAAGCAACAACCAGATCTAAATCTCTTTACCACTCAGCCTGTGCAGCCTAACTACAGGTTTGATTGCATTGCAATTAGTCTAGTTCCACTTGAAAAGAGGATAGCTCAAGCAGCATATACAATCATAAAGCTTTAGACAGACAATGTCCGGTCAAATTTGCAAATCCGTACACTACAGAACACCCTCTTGGATCCACTTTCGATTTAGATAAGGAAAAAGTCCCTGAAAAAGGGTACTTGCTATCAGAATGCCGATATCTGCCTTTAACTCGGAGAGCTAAATCATACATCCTTTTGAAAGAGAATCTTACTTGCTCCGGATTTGCTCATTTTAAATTGTGGGAACAAAGTACTGATAGCGGGGACGCAGGATAACAGAGATATTGTTTGTTCTCCAGCAGAGTTCCTTTTGGCTCTGTCTGTTTGTATTCATCTCCAGAGCAACTGCAGCGGTGCATGAATCAGCCTGCACACAGCAAACTGTGAAGGAATGCGTCAATTATGAAAAAAGAAAATCCAAACTTCAGGAGATGCAGGTGTGCATAGACAGATTTCATCACATCACTATAAAACACACAAGTGTTGATGTCATGCGCTGAATCTTGTTGAGTCATGTGAATCGCAGAACTATGAATGTTAAATCCTCCACTCCCATTAACCAGGCTTTATGTATGACGTTTGTGTAACGCTTAATGAAACATCTCTCTTTATCTCAGGTTTGAATTCTTTTTTAAAGATGGGTGGATGAGGTGGAGTCACACTATGAGTAAACTAGTTTAGATGCTGGTGATGGCTAAAAAAACAAAAGCCTAACATAACAACTGGGAGTACAGCTAGCTTGTTCAAAAGGTGTTTTTTTAAAACTCCCTACTAAATAAAGTACAAGGGTTGTGTCCATAAAAGCATTTGGGAAACAAGCCTTCCACTGAGCCCAAGGAGTGCTCATAGACAGCATAAAAGATGGATCCAGCCTAAGGGTCTTAAAAGTGAAATCAAGGGCCTCAGACCTCTGTTCTTTTTAAAGGCCACCAAGAGGCAATAGCTGTGGTTCCACAAAGACTTCCAGTTCTCCAGAAGTTTCTAATGTAACATCATATGCACATATGCACATGGCTCAAGAATTGTCCAACATACTGAAAATGATACAATCACCAGTTGCAAAGGGAAAGATGTGTATTTCCAAACTGGTTGATAAATGGTTCCTGGAGGTTGTTGCCAGTCAATGGGTTGCAAAGAGGCTGTACCAAACACCCTCCTCATCATCACTTTGGTCAATAGCAGATTGCCATAGTCACCTTAAGTTTGTATGGAAGATGCTGACTTGTCTGCAAACACTTGTAAACTACATGCAGAGCAGTAAAACTTGAAAAAGTGTGATGCAAATGAGGAACCGAGCACGTACACTTTCAAAGTCAAAGTTGCGAAATGAGTGCTTGAACCTAAAAATCCATCACGAGGTGAAGATATAATCAGATCAGATAGAATGCAGGATTAATATAAAAGAGGAAACTTTCGCAATGGATTTATTTCTCCAACCCAGAGGCTAAATCCATGTCTTAACTTGTCTGTGGTCTAAACAGTCCACGTACCTTTGGAAGGTATCTGGCCAACAGTCAGCAGTCCAAAGATTAAGCTACAGCCAGGCGATTTAGCTTAGCCTAGTTTAGCTTAGCATAAAGTCAGCTTGCCTATCTTCTTAAGCTTTTAAAAGAATAAAGTGAATAAAAGCTTGTTTCCTGAGCGTGACTGATTCTATTTCTAGCCAATAAACAACTTTGTCTGGCTGCTAAATAAGACACTTAGCCTAGCATGAGAACTTAGAACAGATCAAGATAATCTATCCCAAAGGTAAAATAGAAAGAAATTAGCTTAGTAATACACTGTATCTTTTTTAATCAAATTTGTGGGAAACATTATAGAAATCTTTTTGTTTATTTATTTTATTTTATTAATTAATTTTATTGTTTATAGCTAGCCCTCTATTATTTTAAACTCCCCTTGTTATGCTAAACTGGTCTGTTTCTAGGATATAATGCTAGACAACAAATATCTATTTCTATGAATTAACACATAAGAGACAAATTACCTAATTTCCTAAATAAAGACTGAAAATAGAGAGAAAATACAAAGAGGTAAATGCCAACTTATTGCTTCTTCACTATAAATGTTTAATGAGAGGTTTTGATTTTTTTTTTTTTTTAAATTATTTGGAGTTTTATATTCTTTTTTATTCAAAAGGCTTTACTTCTCCTCTTCCACCTCTCTTCCAGTCCTAATGCAAAACAAAGCTATCCAGCCCACAGATGAAAGAACTGCCTTAAGCATTCCTTTAGCATTATATGGGTGTGCAGAGGGTCTTTTTTTCTTTTTAATTTTCCCTTTCTTCTTATGTAAAACTCATAATGTGTGCTTTGGCTCTATGTGCTTTTTTTGAATCCTCTTGTCACTGATAAAAGTCAGTGGAACTTGGTTACTTTTTAACAAAGACACACCAATACAGCACATACCAAAAATATTCTCACCGACACGGGGTCAGTCCGACAGTAGCCTACTGTGTGTTTGCTGAGAAAAAAAAATCCAATTGTAAAATCATATACAACAAATGACAGCCAATGTTTTTCACTTTTTGTTTTTAATAAAAAATGTAAATAACACACAAATGAAAGGTTTCATCCAAATCCTAATAAGTTATGTCTCTCACGGCCAGGAAGTTTCCTTTGGCCTGCTGTGGGGTGTTTAGTTTCCCAAGTACAATATAAGAACAAGGGCCCAATCCCATCTGTTATACTCAGATACTCAGCGAACCCAAGTCACCTTTATGTTTCCTCTCACGCCCACCGCTCTGCAGAAGCCGCAAATGTTGTCTGAGCCATTTATCACGCTAGCGCCAAGCCAACAGAATCAGAATAAGACTGGTAAACCCTCTGCACTTTTCAAAATACAAATAATCATGACAAAAATCTGATGTATGGTTCTTAGCTGCTATTTCAAATTATATTGTAAAAAAAATGCATTAGGCCTTTATTCACAGCATTAAATGGTTCAAATAATAACAGCCCTCTCTCTTAGACAGCGATTAGACATTTATGAATACATTTCTGTGTTCCAGTCAGTCCCTAACTAAATGTTAAACTCATGTTCTGGACTGCACTGTACTTGTGGCTGTGCTGTTTACTGTGTCTTTGCTGATGCATTTTGCAGGCCTTCATATCTTGTCTTACCAATTCTCTCTTCAACCCCAACCCAGACTGCTTGACCCAATATTCCTGCTTGCTGTGACAGGAGATAAAGTACTATTAAATCTACCACCTCCAGAATGGTCAATGTTGTTTTTTCTTTTCTACTTTTTCCCCCCCTTCTTAGACTGACAGATTGCCAGTTTTCTCTCAGGCATACAGTGCAAAAACATGCCTTGACACAGTGTTACTGAGCCATGCTGGCACTTAACTTGTACCTTTCCTGAAGGTAAATTTAGTCCAACACTTTAGTTCAGACTTAAATATCTTTAAAAAATAAAGAATTAGGAAGGTTAACACCAAAATTTTAAAACTTTTTAAACCAAATTCAGGATGCTCTTCCTTAGGTAAAACCCAGACTTTACTTCTTGTATCCTCACAAGCTCACATGTTCACTGACAATTATTAGATTAGCTGCAATGAAACTTGGCAATACGTGTGGTCCGAGGACAGATGTGTCCTAATGATTTCCAGCATGCCTGAATGTTGTGACTGTGAACATGATAAGCATGAAAATAGCTGTTCTTAATGGCTGATATTTTTCCCCAAAATTCCAAAGATCTGGAATACTACAGAGGTTCTCCCATTATAAAAGAGGGGAACCAACTCCCGGCCTCGCTATAGTAACTCCTAATCTATGTTACTGCTTTAAATTTAAATACAGTACTTAAAATGTCAGGTGAAATGATATCTATAGAATACAGTGAAATGAAAAAAAAGTAACATTCTTTACTGCATAAACGTGGATTGAGATACAAAAATATCAAACGATATACATTAACATATACACCACACTTTTAAAAGGTTCCACTTATGCATCTGGAATTTCATCCGGTAACATATTTTGATATTGATAATAATAACACCAACATTTACATTTTAATATTGTCACTGTAAATATGTTAGCTTGCTTATGGCAGCCTTAATTCAAAGCACTGTTGTGCCTTACTGTAGCCTGTGAGAGCATTTCTCTCTCTCTAGATGTAGCTGATTAAGCAACCATCTAATGCTGACAAGGAGGGCAGGTTTTGATATTTATCGTGTGTCATCATCACCGCGGATCGGGTATGACTTCATAATGGTATTCTGCCAAGCCACAAGCTGCTGATGCAACTTCAGTCATTCACCCTGCTTGCTTCTATGAGACATATATTTTAGATGTGACTTAAACTTATTAATGTTGCCTTGGTTATTAGGAAGTTCAAACTTTGAGCGGTCAGAGGTCAGAATGGGTTTGACTTTTGAGGTTTTCCTGTTAACAATCAAGAAAAGGAGAAGAGAAAAAAGAGAAGTTGGGCTAAGTTAACACTTTCTTGAAGGTGAGAGTTCATAACTGAAACATCCATGAGGTTTTTGTTATTTTGGTCCTATTGTACGTGCCGTGCAAAGCAAACACAAAAAATAGTTCTTCAAGCATGCCGTCCTTATCTCTCCTTTTCACTGTCTATCACCTTCCGTTGTCTTTGTCCATCGATAAAGTTTTGCTAAGTGTTGCACAACGAAACTTTGGGTCCTCACCCTTGTTCCACTCTACGTACGAGCGCTCTCTGACGCATCGCGCACAGAAGTCGGAGCTGGACCTTCTGTTGGGAGTGGGAAACTTCAAACCAGGGCGGGGCGGTTGTGCTGAGCGGTGTGAAACAGGGGTGTGTGCCAGCTTAAAGTACCGCGCAGGACATTCCAGGGCACCCTTAAAATTCTGATCCACTAACGGAGCGCATCAAGACGAAAAGTTTCCAAAAGTTCTCACAGGCTGAGAGATAACTACTCACGACGGCACTCAGGTCTCATCGTTGATCCAAAGAAGAATCCATACAGAGAAAGTAAGATTTTCAGCCACTCGTATTTCGTTTTCTTAAGACAGATGTTAAGTCGGGCACAGGCGTAAAGTTGTGCGCATTCTTTCTTAGTTTTGTTGTACAGTTAAACTCTTACTGGATCTTTCTCCACGGGGAAAAACAAGTTAAGAAAGCTCGAATTTGTGGACTACGGTCATTATTACAGTTAGCCACCTCATCTAATTTGTTTCCAGTAGAAAGAAGATGTCTGGTCCCCTTCCAAACTCTAAGAAGTTTTTTGTTGTTTAAACGTTTTCTACGTTTATTTAGAAAAAAACAAACACAGTCAATTAGTTCAGGTATTCTCATGGCTTCAGCCTTTTTGGTTGGCAGCCAGCTGCTGCAGCTTATCCCTTTTCTTCTCTCAAAGACCTAGACGATGTGTACTGCATAGGATTTAAGCAATCTCTTTATGTACTTTTTTTTTTTGTAATTCCACTGGAACTCCAGGGATTTGCTTTGACAGTTTAGTAATCAGTCAGTTTTACATGGGACCAAACTCACTGGACAAACAAGCCAGTTGAAGCTAGTTTTGCTGTAGACAAGATAAAGTTGACTTAAATTTGTAGCAGGCATATCAGGACCCAGTGGGCGTACCAGCCATGCCCACATGCCAACACTAACTGGAAGAAAAGAAAAGTGCAGGGCTGAGGAGATACAGAGCAAAGCACAATGGAAGAAAGTGATATGAGTGGTAGTGATAGTAGCGGAGGGAGGACGAGATGAAGAATACTTCATTTCAAGCTTGGCTGATGGCTGTATTACAGTATAGATCATTTTAAGTTTGTGCATTAGAGTGTGAGCAAGGGAAGAGAAAGGCTGCCAAAAAATTAGGCTTGTGAAATGACTTTTCATGGTTCTAGGGGGTTCAGTGGATGTCTCTAATTGGCCAATTTTAGACCACCTTGGTGCAAGAGGAAGATAAGGCTTCATTTTAAAAAGGACAACAAAAGCTTGGAAGTTTCTTGCTTGCTTAGTTATGTTTCAAAAGATCCTGTAATAGCTCATATAGAGGGTGTTTGGTTTGTTCTTCTTAATTATATGTGCACTTTATCACCCAAATAACACTCTGTGCCCGTGAGTAAATCAAAAAGTGCATGGACATTTAACTTTGCATGAGGTTTATACTGTAAACATTTGTTCATGTTTTCTTATTTTACTGTTGGCTTCATTTTGCAGCTTAGCTTCCTTTGTTCTAGATTCAGTGAGCCTGACAGTATTGACTTCAGCTTTGGGTGAGGTCACTGTGTGAAAAACATACATCTGATGTGCTTTATCATTTTCCGTCAGGATTCAGATGAACTCAGGAAGCCTTAGAGTTAAAAAATACAAAGTGTGACAGTCACACAGATGGTGCACACATGTATTGATTTTAAAAGCTTTGAGGTTATAAGGCGCCCCTCCTTCTTCCTCAGCTGTTTTCTGCCCTTTGACCTCTGCCCTTTCCACCCTGTCTCGCGTGCCTGCATCATGCAAATAGTTACCCTTGAAAATCAACACAGCAGCACTGAATCAGCAGCTCCCGTCTGTCTGTGATATCATCTAAACATTCCCGTAATGCTATTTTACATCACCGGTTAAACCTGTAGCTATAAAATGGTATGCTGAAGTTATGTACAGAAATGACTGAATGTATGGTAACCCCTCCCCAAATTAACAACTGTCCAATCACAGCTCACTCACTATAACTAGAAATGATCTCCAAAGTAAGCCCTAAATGTTACCTTGTATCTTGTTTATAGGGAAACTTATGGCTACCCCCAAAGCTAAGGAGCATATTATTAGTTAACTACAGTATAGTTCATGCTTACGTTCAGAATTATTAACACTGTCTAGAAGTCAAGATGCTCATGTTCTGTTGACAGTGGCTCATGTTGGGCTGGTTGTGACTCAGAAGGTAGGGCCGATCATCTAGTAACCGGAAGATTAGTGGTTTAATCCCTGGTTGCGCCAGTCTGCATGCTAAAGTATTCTTGGGCAACATACTGAACAACCACATCTCCTCAGTTGGGTTCATCTGACTATGTATGCTAATGTTAGATCAAAAAGCACTCAGACGTAGAAAAATGTGCTTGTGATGAATTAATAAATGAATGGGTGAATGCCACATGCTCAAGTAGAGTAGAAAAGAGCTATATAAGAACCAGTCCATTTACCAGTAAGAACTGGTAGCGCACGCACATACATATCGGTTCAGGGCTATTTGAATTGTATTGCTCTATAAACCATGTGTCTGCTATTAATGTTTCATTAACAACACTGTTTTCTCCCAACGTACATCACTGCAGCTCATTACAGTTTACGTGTGCTAACAAAACTTCACTGATGGTTTAACGTTTGAAAAACAAAATAGCTTTCACATTTGCAAAGTTGCATGTGGTGTCACACACAGCTTGTGATGTTTTGATGGAGAGAAGATGCAGATTTTAAAACCAAAAGAAGGATTGAGGGAAAACCTTCTCCTCCCTCAGATTTGCATTCTAGTAAACACAAGAACTAGCGAGGAAGGTCAGGCCAATCCTCAAAGAGACTAACGATCTCATTCCACTGTGATTATTAGTGCAGTGTATGAGGGTGGGGATGTGACAGTATGATAAATGCTCATAAGGTGCACGACCCTGTCCACTTGCAGTTGCAGTCAGTGTGCATGCAAAAAGACACAAGCACACTGCTCTCCAGCAGCTGGGGAGCAGCAGATTGAATCCAGCTGCTCGTGGTAGTTATGTTTGCTCACGCAGAGCACCTAAGAAGGACAAATGGTGAAATTCCCCGAAATTGTTTGGGAAGGAATAGCAGCTGAGTAGAGTCCACGTCAGGAATGTAGTAATTAATGAAATGAAGAAACAAGGAAATGGTTTATTTAGTCCATCGCATTGTTTTTATTACAAAGATATGAAATAAATTGGACTGCCTGTGGCCTCTCATTACTTGTGAGCGGCTAATTGGCATAAAATATTAACTGTATGTGTACTTAATGAATTAATCTCCTTTCTTTCTATTATTGTAGGGTCTTTACCTTATTATATATATGTTGGAAACTGGCCTAAAAAAAATAAAACTGAATAAAAATTGAATTTAAGTCAATTAAAAGGCCAGAGAATAGTGCACATCATCGATATCCAAAATTCTTTTCTTTAGAATTACAATTCACATTTTTTCATATGTTTTCCAGAATGCCAGGTGAGCGGTTAACAGTAAGAACCACATCAGAGATTGGGCGATTCCCCGGAGCAGCCCCACCCACAAGGGTGGAGCTGACTATCCAGAATGAGGGTGAGAAGAAGCAGGAGGAGGGGGGCTGTCTTTGGTGGCTCAGAAAGATGTGCCCGTGCTGCTGTAAGCACCCAAACGCCACCTCGTATGATATCACAGATAAGGTGGAATTCACCAAACTCCCAACCCCTGCCGCCGTTGTAGAGCCCCCCAAGCCGAAGCCCGAGAACGGAGAGGCAAAGGAAACAGATGGTAACGACACTTATTTTAAACTGTGTGAAAACATGACATTGTTTGTGGCATCAAATCTGATATCCAACCCTCTCCTGTTAAAAGGGAAGCTGTCGGTGTGTTCGGTGGACCTATTGAGTGCCAAGGCAGGTCAGAACAGACAGGAGCATCACACTGACCTGTATCACGGGGATGAGCTGATCATTCGCAGAGGGCAGAGCTTCCAGATAGAGCTGGAGCTCAACAGGCCCTTCAGTACTGACACTGACAAGCTGTACCTGGAGCTGAAAACAGGTATGAAACCAGTGGCTGGACAGTGTCCATCTTTTCAAACCAAAATATGAAGAAAAAGGAATTAAGAATTGTAATAATGAGTTCGATCAATAGTTTTTAAAAGCCATTTAAAAGAAAGTTTTAAAAGTAACAGATGCACATTGTAATTTACTGTATGTGGGAAACAATGCATGTGGAAGATAACAGTTAACTTTGATGTTACTGGGAGGTAAGTCATCCAACAAAATGCTGCTTTAAAGTGTTTTCACAAAAAAGTGCCTCTAACTATTTGTAAACAGTTTTTTGCATTTAAAATTGTTGGATTGCTCCTTTAACCAAAATTACCTGCATGTACAAACACAAGAAAGAAACCAGCGACTGCTCAAATCATGGGAAATACGGTCCAAATGTTATGCATAGCTAGCACGTTTGATTTCGGCAGCAGCTCATGGCTGCACAACAAGTTTTGGATTCCACCCAGCAGCCCGCCAGTCTTAACAGTTTCCAGGCCTTGGGACACTGGACACCTCCCTCTGGTATTTACAGACCTCACGCTACACACTTTGGCAATACATCACCACCCAGAAGTGATTTGCTCCTTCTGCTGTGATAGTTTCCTGGGAAGAGGGGAGGAAAAAAGGAACAAACTGCATGTAAGTGTCTGAGCTGTCCAAATTCAGCAGACTGGCTGCCATCAGTGTCACTGTGGGCAGGTAACAGGCTCAAAGTGTTGCTCCAAAAGCAGTGATTTTTATCAGTAAAGCTTTCAAACCTGTTGTTTTGAGCAGAAAAGAGACAATGTTTTTCATCATTTTCCTGCTTTAAAAAAAGTATGCAGAAAAGTATTCAGAGGTGAGAGAGGAAGGGAGGGGTGTCCTGGATGCGGTCAAATGGAGAACAATGGTTTCTTGGTGAACTCCGTATTTCTGTTTGGACGAATGGTCGTCCAGCAGGGTAGCACAAAGCAAGCAGCTCAGAGGAGAACATCCAAAGGGTTTTAATCTAACTAATGGATTTGCTAGCCCGTCACAAAAACACGTTTAAAGGAACATTAAAGCTAAATAATCACTCACACAAATGTGCACGCTTTCTGTGGGGATGTGCACGTCTTGGAGTTCTGGAGGTTTTCCAGGCCCACGCTAGTGTTTACTCTTGGAACCCACACACAGCTGGGCCAAAGACTGTCATACACATGTGGTTTACAGTTTGGAATGGCTGCCATACACTGGAAATAACATAAAATTACTGTGATATGAAAAGGTTTGCAACCAGATTTTGTAAGGTCTCTTCGCTGTCTTATTTGATCAAAATCTTCAAGGTTAGCTTATAATTACAAATAAAAGAAAACAGGTAAACACTTTTTGGAGCTGTGCAGGTTGAATTTTCATTCAAAAACATAAAGCAAAGATATTTTACCATGCACTTGCACAAGGTTATGTGCATGTACTCTTACACACACAGTACACTCAAATACACACATACACCCACTTATACACTTATTTCTATATAATCTTTTGCTCTTATGCAACGAGTCTAGTATTAGATTGTGTTTTAATTATATTTTAATTATGTTTTAATTTAAATTGAATTAAATTTGTGAAACATTTGCCACAGGGCTGCTCACAGACTTTTTGCAAAGCTAAACAAAAGTGTCCTGACTTCAGTTGTAAATTTAAAAGACAAATTCTCTGACTGTCTTCAAAACATCGAATGTCAGGAATATGAATTTAAATGTACATTTTGTAAAAACTCTTCATAACTCTTCAGAAAGTGTAATTAAAAAAAACTTCCACTACAAGGTGGCAGCATTTTAACCAAAAAGTTGCAGTTGTTTACAACTATTTTTGAAATCCTTTGTCATCGCAATTAGTGTTGAATTTAACGCTTTCCAAAGTAACGTGTTGCTCTATCGCATTACATTTACACAATCCAGTAATTATGTTACAAGTTTATTGTTACATGCATTACAAAAGTTTTTCATTATCTGCACAACCCAGATAGAAAGAAAAAAAAGAAAAAACATGCTACAGTGAGCTGATTTCAGTTTCTAGTGGAGCTATGGACGTTACTTTTATTTTTATTGCATAAACTGACAGGAGCGTGATGGTAAAGTGCATACTGCATCCAGAACAGAAACAACTGCGTTAAACTTCAGCTTTTTGCAACCATCTGCACAGACAGCAAGCGCAGCACTGAGCTTGGATACTCTGACTCGCTGTCAGAGTATCCAGCGATATCTCTGCAACATGATAGCTGTTGTTTCTTCATATTCTGTTTATAGTTCTTATAATTTAAAAGGATTTAAATTCTTAAACAGGTGCTTTGACAACAAGTAGTTTGAGTAGAAATATACACATAAATTAAAAAAAGGGAATAATGTGGTATGTATCTGTTTGGTGTAGGTTCCCTGCCCTTGGTATCCAAAGGGACCCATGTCATCATTCCCCTGGTGGATCACCTGGAAGATGAACGCTGGGAGGCCAAAATTGTAGAGCAGAACGGCAATAAGATCAAGCTGTCCGTTAACTCTCCAGCCAACGCTGTGATCGGCCTTTACGGGCTCACTGTGACAACTTCTTCGCTCAAAGGCGAGGCCACAACTACTCACACCTCCAGCAAGAACATCATCATGCTCTTCAACCCTTGGTGTGAAGGTAAGCGGGCACCAAGTGGGAACAGGGAAGGTGGGCGTGGGGGTGGGTGGATTGAAGCCAGGGAATGTGGGAGAGAGGAAGGAAAGAAGACGACTCACAGATGATTGGAAAAATAAAGGAAGAGAAGACATGTGACCTTACATAACATTCCAGGAATGAATTACTTACTATCTGGATTTATGTTAGGCTTTAAGATAGAATTGAGTATCTAAAAAAGTCAATATTTTTCTGGGAGCAGCATCTGGGAGCAGCAGATTCCATCTGTCTAACTGCGAATACTCAGATAAAATGGATGCCCGTATAGCCATTTAATCTCCTAGAGCAGCTCTGATATAATATTACACTTGGGTGATAAAGGCCAAGTCAGTCCACGAGTGTGTTGTTGTCCATGAATAGCAACAGCGTGACTGTGTGTGTCTATGTGAGTGTGGTCTGTTATGCAACTCCCCCGGCTGGAACCAAAACTTCTGCCGCATTTGGTTTAGCCACAGTGAGAGCACGACTTTCAGCTACATTGGAGATCAAAACAGTTTGGGTGTAAGATGTAGGAGACCTTTAGCGGGGTCATTAGATATGCAGATATGATTGCTAATTGTGTATGCCTAAATGACTGTTGTTCAAAGAGCTGAAAGCACCATGACTTAAGAAAACAAACAAGGAAATTAGGAACATTTCTACACAATGGAGGCACAGCAGAGAAAAATACATTCAGAAAAAGCAGAAAAAAATGCTGCACGTAGCACCGACTGCAATAGAAATGATGCCAGGGTGGACTATACGCAATGGAGATGGCTGAAAGAAAAGAAAAACACTTTTCGGTGCTTTGGTTACTAATAAAGCTCCAGAAGTTGGCCATCTGTTCCTGGTGTCCTGGGAAACACTGGAGACATTAAGTGCCTCGACTGGCTTGGAAAGCCCCCTCCACAAGAGCTGGCAGAGGTAGAGAGGGAGGTCTGGGCATCTCTGTTGATACTGCTGCCCCAGTGACATGGGTGGGTGAGTGGATGGATGGATGGATGGATGGATGGATGATAAATAATGATGAAGGACCACACCACTTGGAGGATAACCACACCAGTTATCTGTGTCATAACTTTGACCGGCATCAAATAATCTGGACTAGTAAGGTTCAGTCTAAATATAACAGCAGATAGTTGCAATGCTATTAGGGGATGAAACTGTCATCCTAATGATTTTATGTTATTTCCTAATTTGCATAATACATTACCATTTATTTGAAGGAGTATTTTTTGTGCATATTTTACATTGTCTTTATGTGGCTTTCTTCATGTGAAATTCAATCTTATGTGCTGTGCTTTTTTTTTCAGTAGAACTGGTTTGATGTGAATTCTTGGTATATTAAGACATTCTTTAGCCACTTATAGGGCACTTGTTGAAATACTTGGAAATACAAATTTCTCTGTCATTGACTTTTTAAAAAAAAACTTTCTTTCATAGTTTTTCATTATTTGTTGCACATGTTGTTTCCTAGAGGGTTAAACTTACAATGTAGTCTTTCACTCCTCCAGAAAACATTTTTCTTTGAAGGGTTCAACAGCTAGAGGGGCTTTTCCTCTTTCAAAGAGAAAAAAAGGAAAAATGCCTCTACAGAAAGCTCACAATGGCACAGAAGCTCAGCATGATGGACATGCTGAGCTTCAGACAGCATTGAGAGTGTGTGATTCTTAAAAAGACAGGGGTCAGTACTTCTGCTAACTTGTCAGGCATGGTGGGTGAAGCTTCTCTGGGCTGGTGAAAACAGCATGGTTACTGAGTTTCTTATGTCCCCCAAATTAACCCTCTGTTTGAAATCCCATAATCAGAGCCACGTCTCCCTCCCCTCACCCCAAACCAGTCGGGCCAGGTGGCCGCCCCTCCCTGAGCCCGGCTCTGCCAGAGATTTCTTCCTGTTAAAAGGGAGTTTTTCCTTCCCACTGTTCCCAAAGTACTTTCTCATATATTATTATTGTATGGTCTTTACCTTACAATATAAAACACCTTGAGGTGACTGTTGTTGCGATTTAGCATTATATAAATATCCTTGAATTGAATTATCTTCCTCTTCTTGCCAGTGGCCAGCAAGAGGGACCAAATGTCTACATGTCTAATTTAGCTTTATTACCTTGATATAAGATATGTGAAAGCTGGCCCTTGCTTGGATCTGCTAATCTTAACCCTGTTCAAAGGTAGTATTACAAGTTTACCGGTGGTTTACCAGGGAGACTGGAGTTTGCATGTGAAATTAAAAGGCAATGCTGGATGATTTGTTTTTAGTTGTTGCTCAGTTTTACTTTTAAAATGATTTCCGAATTTTTGACAACAAATACATTCAGAAAACATCCAATTTGGGATGAGTCGGAAAGCTTTTCTGGTGGGAAGTTAAAAGAAAAAGCCAGAACTTCTGCTTGCAATGCAACTTTAATTATGATGTTGTAGGTACGCCACTATATTGATATCAGATCATGAACTAATAACAGCGCTTAGAGTGAATCATAACAGCAAGGTTGCAGTCCATAAAACCAAAACATGAGCAAAACCTAAGGTACACAAGACTTGATGGGAACTGGATAATAATTATCTGTGGGTTTTTCTGTATAAGCCTAAACCTTTAACAAACAGCTACTCATGATTGATCCTCTAATGCCAACGTATCACTGTGCAGGAGTCTTCACTTACAATGAAAAAAGGCTTGTGGAATTTATCAATATTCCCTCATATATATATTTTTTTTATTTTATATGGCTAAAAAAGCATTAGGAAATGAAGTTCATGGGTTATTCACCTAAGTTTTCCAAATCATCTATACAGGATATTCGACAGAAAAAAAGTGTATTTGCAAAGCAGCAAAATAAAAGAAAAAAGAAAACAAAAAACAGTGGACCTGGTTGTGATAAAAGGCCTGTGTGTCTTTCATTATGGGGTTGCTGCTTTTGGCGGCGTGCCCAATCTCCTTTTCCCTCTTTCAATCTCCTCTTCCCTAGACCAATCTCTCCCTCACACTCATAAAAGTCAAAATCCTACAATTACTGTATGAAACGCCATGGGGCGAGCTCACCGAAATCCTAACAGCTGGTGACAACCTGTCCTCTCCCTTGCTTTTACTGCCTCCGTGTGTATTTCCTTCCCATTTTTATGCATCTCCCACCCTGTTTTGTACCTTTCCTGCTATCTGCTGACCTGACCTTCACTCTGGCTCTTGGACCTCCTCCCTAATATCCTCCTCTGTGAATCTGTTTCTTCCCACATTCCAGGAATTTTTTTAGTAAGGTATCACAATTATCACAGCTGCCAGATACTGTCAGCTTCATCTCTGTGTGCTTTTTCCCTTAAAATCTCGAGACAATATGTTATGCTTCACTCTCTCTCTCCTCCTCCTCCTCGTTTTTTCCCACCCACTCAAGCATAACTTCCCCTCTTCCTCTCCCTTGCCCCCCATACTTTGTTAAACTTCTTCCTTCCACTTGCGTTTTCTTATGTCCGTCTCAAATAGTCTGATACTTTTACTGCTTTTCCTTTCCTTCTCTTTGTCCCGTTCCTTGTCCCCACCCATGGGTATTTTCAAGGTGGTGACAGTAACAGATAAAAAGGGATGGGAAAAGAAACACATAGACTTGGGTGAGGGGTGCACGCCCAAGTCTGGAGTGCTGAGGTCACCAAAACCAGACTTTTTCCCATAAGTGAGTGTGGGCCTCACTGCAAGATCTATGCAGTCATTGTGTTTCTTAACCATTTCCTGGCCTTGGGAACTTTTTCACATGATAAGTAAGAAAAAAACACATTCTTAAGTTGTTCAGTCACAAAGGAGGTGAATAAAGCGGGGATTTTGGGTCATTTTTACAAACGGGGGGGAAGCTTGAATGTTTCCGTTCATTAAAAGAAATTTGAAACATCTACTTAAAAAAAGACTTTCCTTGTATTCCCTGGTTTAATTATACTGAACGTCAGGGATAACTACAGTTGTACATAAATGTACTTAACTGTGCATGCATTATTGAAAGCCTGTTCTTGGAAGATTACATTTTCAGTGAAGTGAAGCTAAATAAGAGCAAATGCATGTTTCCTGTGTTTCCAGAGGACACAGTGTTCCTGGATAACGAGGAGGAGAGGAAGGAGTATGTGCTGAATGACACTGGGAGGATTTACTATGGAACGGAGAAACAAATCGGTGCTCGCACGTGGAATTTTGGACAGGTACAAGCTATGAAGAGCAAGCTTGGTTTCTAAGCTATCATTACACCATTATGACCCTCTGGCACTTAACCTGTTTGTTGCTGCTGAAGATGGAATTATTTTAAACTGTTCCCAGTACCTATATTTTCATGGTGTTTTTCAGTAGCTGGAAATTTCTGTCTCCTCTTTAAAATATTCAGCGTTCACAAGACAATTCTTCAAACTTCAGTTTCATAGTGATTTTTTTTTCTTCGTTGTAGTTTCATGAGGGAATCCTGCAAGCATGTCTGTTTATCATGGAGAAGAGTGAAATGCCACCATCTGGTCGAGGGGATCCGGTCAACGTGGTCAGGGTCATATCTGCCATGGTGAGCTAATGTACAAAAGAAAGACGACAAAAGAGAATAAGAATTAAGCAAAGCGTGCAACTAGTTTCTCTGCTCTTTAACAAGGATTTAAACTCAAGTTATCTCTTAAATTTCTAGAAAAAGTAGGGAAAAAAATACAGGAAATGCAATGACCATGTCACCGTTTTCTTTTTAGATAAATGCTCAGGATGACTACGGCGTTCTGGTTGGAAACTGGTCAGGGGATTACTCTGATGGAGTCTCCCCTACGGCGTGGAGCAGCAGCGTGGAGATCCTGAGGAAATACCACTCCTCCAATGGAACACCTGTGTCATATGGACAGTGCTGGGTCTTCTCTGGGGTCACTACAACAGGTGATTATGAGGAAAAAAAACATAAAATAGTAAGGGTGCTGAATGGCTGAGTGAAAGTTAAGAGTGCGTCTGTGGTGAAACCTTAAACTTTAGTAGGCAGTCACAAGCCTTAGTAGGCATGTGAATGGATTGTACTGTATGTTCGGCTTGTGTGTGTAAAAAAGCTGCAAAGAAAACCCGAGAGCGTTTCTTGGTGTAGATGTCAATTTAATTACAAATCCACAAATTATTATAATCATGGCTTTCTGTCAGTCTGTGTCTTTGCATTAGCTTGTGTGTGCATCCAGGGAAGCCTGCATGATAGCTAGCTGACCCTAGCACATAACATTGCCCCTGATAGCAAGTCATAGCTTATATGCACTCCAAATACCTTGCATTGGCATTCTTGACATACCATCTATATTTGTCACAGATAGAGCCACATGTGTTGCTTTCATTCAGCCACAATAATGAAATTCCCTGCTGCCTAAAGTATTACCATCTGAAAATCTAATTCAAGTATCAAATGGCCTTGCAGAAATAAATTTTAATTGATCTATTTATATCTCTGTCTTTGGTTTCAGTACTGCGCTGCCTTGGCATAGCTGCCCGCAGTGTGACCAACTTCCAGTCGGCACATGATACCGACGTATCCCTCACTACAGATGTGTATCTTGATGAGAATTTGGAGCCAATCGACTACCTCAATAGTGACTCTGTTTGGTAAGATATTACGTGGAATGGCATCCTGCCATTAAAATCATCTAAACCTATGCTAAAGAAATGTTCTAAAATGTTCTTGAAAATCTCAAACCCTAACCCTAAAAATCTGTAATGAACACTTTGCATTTTATACAAAAAAATAAAGTGTAAAATTATGGTGCAAACAAGCTAACTGCTTTATGCTAAGCTAAGCTAACTAGATGTTAACTGTATGATTATATTAACATAAAAGTGAACAGTCTAAAATACCTAAACTCTGTCTAACTGTAGGAATTTCCACGTATGGAATGACTGCTGGATGGCCAGACCAGACTTACCTCCAGGTAACGGAGGCTGGCAGGCCGTAGATGCCACACCCCAGGAAACTAGCCAGGGCACCTTCCGCTGTGGCCCTGCCTCTGTGAACGCCATCCGCTCTGGCCAGGTCTACCTTAAACATGACACGCCCTTTGTTTTTGCTGAGGTGAGTGCGTGTTCTTGAGCTGAACTCTTTGTTGTTTTGCATCTACTAGATATAGATATGTAAAGATGAATCTCCAAAAGTTGATTCTGTTCATCTGGACGTAGCGTTTTGTGGGAGAAACGTTTCGTCACTCATCCAAGTGACTTCTTCAGTCTCAGCTGACTGCAGGTTTCCCCAATCTTATAAACAGTACATTTGCATAATAACTGAAACTAGCACCACTGAAGGAACAATGGGTTGGGAGGTCAGTTCCTTAATCTTAATTATGCAAATTCTCATGACCATTGATCAACAACTACTGACCAAAACCCACTGATCAAAGACCACTGATCAATGGCCATGAGTACCATTCGCAGAGAGTTGGGGAATGGCTGCAATCACAGCATTGTAAGATGGCGAAAGATGTACCCTTAGGCCCCCTCCTCGATTCAGAGATGGTCTTTCCCTTTTCACGTAAATGGCCTCCTTCACTCCGCGCTCAAACCAGCATTCC
>VUQG01022301.1:25121-43684 GCA_015106755.1 Etia nguti | reverse complement strand
TTATTTCTTATATGAATGTTATTTATTTTAACTGTCATAAACTGGATGTGACGAGTGACAATAATAACAACTGTACTGCATTAAAACATTCACAGCATGTGGGATATCCAATCTTTAAGTGATGACCTGATGAAACCTGCTTCCAGGTCCAAACTACTCTGCATTTATTAAGGCTGTTGTGTTTTTAACATGTTTTAATGCTTTGCATCTTGTTCTATTTAATCTGAACAAGCCCCTAAAAAAGTCAGTCGGTTTTTATCATCACTATTCATTTTAAAGCTCAGTTTTTAAAAAATTAGATGTAACTACAGCCCAGCCCATGCAGCAGTAAGGACTAACCTTACATTGCAGTTGTTCTCCTGACTGAAGTTTACAGCATCCTGCCATGCAATTTCATTTGTCCCTAACCATCGGGAATCCTCACATTAACTTTTATCGAGCGGAAAAAAGTTAGCGTTCATCCTCCTGCTTCACTGTGTTTATGTTATGCTAACCATAGCTGTGTAGCTAGCCACCATGCAGCACATCATTATATACCAGCCAGCCCAACTTCAGTAACCCTACAAACGCCACTACTCTTTAGTTTTATGTCTTCATTCATGTCGGAAGTGATAGCAGAGCTGTAGGTTTTAACTTTTGCTGTGGTGGTTAAGCTGCCGGATTTTTGGCTTCACGACCCTCCTTCATGGTTCGTGCACATCAAAGCTCAGTTTGCTCTTTGTGGCATTTCAGCCGATGACACAAAATACCATCATGTGGTGGCCTCGCTGGATCCTCTGTCCACCCGCCGTGTGATGACCCTCCTCCAGGATCCCTCCACCCAAGGGAAATACACCCCTCTCAAGGTGCTGCTGCTGCGGCGCTACTCCCTCTCTGACGCAGAGCGGGCCAAGAAACTCCTCTCTCTCTCTCGAGCTCACGGAGAGCACGCTGTCCTTGCTAGGAACGGATGACGGCGGATTCCTCTTAACTCACATCTTCCTCCGACAGTTGCCGGTGCGAGCTGGCCTCGCCAACTCCCTGCTGCTGGCCGCGAAGGATTACTGCTCACTCGCAGAAGAAGCAGATCGCATTCTCCTGACTACCAGGAGCTTCAGCATCCAGGTGATAGTTCCCGACTAACTGACGGCATCTCCCGCGCCCCCACCGATTCTCCCGGGGGCCTCAAACTCATCGATGGTGGCTGGGATCGGAAAAGGGCTGTGTTTTTACCATCAGCGTGACAGCGCCAGGCCGCAACTGTAGCGGCCGCGACCCTGGCGATAAGGAAAGGCTGCTCTTCATAGAGGACTCACGCTCAGGGAGACATTTTCTGATTGACTCCGGCTTCCAGAAGAGCCTCGGGAACTCTTGTGTCGTCTTTGCATACCTCCACAATGGTATATTATTTAATCTTAAAAAAAACTGGAGATTTCCCGCGTACCACCAGAGAGAGCCCGTACCACAGTTTGAGAATCACTGCCCTACATGATTCACAAACTCCCGTCTCTTCAGATGACAGTCCTGTGATCCTTGTGACTGACGCCTCTGTTGCTTCCTTTGTGGGCATTTTTTATCTCATTTTTTTGTACTTTCTCACCTACAAAGATGTTATTTTGGAGCACTATGCTACAGTATAAAAAAAATTAGGCCAACGGTGTGTCTTGTTTTTCAAAATGACCCGAGTAAGTATCACCATGTTACAGCCTGGGAGTGTGAATGTGTCAAAACAATAGCTTTAATTTCCCTGCCTAATCCAGTCAAAGACATTCAAAGGAAAAGGACAAGACGAAATGAGATAATTCAATAAGAACCTGTCTAAAATGGCAGCAACAGTCTGAAAGCAAAAATATCTTTAATGAATATGTTATATGTTAAAACTTTGATTTTTTATATTCAGCACGGAAAAGGCTGCTTTACTTATCGAGCTTCCTAAGAGTACCTCTGCCAAATATGAGAGCTAGTATGATATACTGTAAATGCTTTTACTTGTGGTTGGGAGGAAAGGAATGCAAACGGTCCTATTTGGCCATCTGGACTCGTTACAAGACAATTTATGTTATTGAACAGTGGGAGTTAACCAGGGATTCGATGGCAAACAAGCACTACTGTGTGTCAGAAATAACTGGTGGCACACAGTATATATGCATTAGAATGTATTTGCATAAACAATGCCTCTGTGTCTGTTGTTATGCTGCAGCTCTAAATGGATGCCAGATGACTGAGTAGCTCAAAGGCATAAAAAAACCTCTGTGCTGCTTGTGTCTCAGCTGCAAATGCTTAGATAAAAAAAAAAAAAGCAGTCCCACCTGCATGTACAGCACAGGCAGACAGATCAATTAGACTAAAAACGATAAAGTTCTAAAATTCATATTATAAATTAACTTATGATGCTTTTATCATTAACTTACAAATCTGCAACATCATCCTAATAAATGTATTGTAATTGTTCAGTATCTCTTTCGCTACCATATCATATTCTGCGTGGTGTACTGAAAATAAGAATGGTTTCTGACGTATAGAAAATCACGTACTTGCTTCATTCAGCAGTTTTGACAATACTTCTATAAGAAAATGTCTACTTTCGGAGAGAAGTGCGTGACTGTGACGTGTGACTGCTTTGGGTCCTGTTTCTGTGTGTATGTATGGTGGGCTACCTATTAAAAAAGCATAAATCACACAATGTGATGAGTGTATGAGGTAGAAACTGAAAGACACCATATGGAGCTCTGCCAGTGAGCTGTAGAAGAGCTAAATGTAGGATGACGGAACACAGCCTGCTTCCACTATATTCACACACCCACACACACCCACCCACCCACCCACACACACACTTACACACACACTGCAGCTCACAAACATGCTCACTCTCAGTCACACATTGAGATATACACATTCAGGCTCACCCCAGCTGTGTGAAAAGACGAGTGGCTTAATGACACTTAACATGAGATCAACTCTGGAGATGCTCTAAAAGTCACAATAAGCCAAAGCTCTTGTAGCTAATGATCCACCACACACTCAAAGACACTTAAATGTATACACATAATACAAACTCATGAAGGAAACAAAAAACCAAACACTTGAAATTATTAAACTAAACTGAGAAAAAAAAATACCATCGGAAAACTGCAAACACTCACTTCAGTTCACTCATTTTTTCTGTCAAGAAGTGTCAATCACACTCAGTTTGTTTATCTTTTCATCTGTCTAAATTTGTTTCTGCGATTTGCCTGACACTTTCTGCACACAGAAGACCTGACATATCATTTTACTGCCAATTACTTCTGTGCTCTGTCAGGCTCTCTCCTGGCACCTGCTGTGTGCCTGAACGTACTTGTATGAATGTGTGTGGGTAAAAAGAGAAACATACATGTGTGATTTTGTGCTGTCTGTGCTTTCGGTGGCTGTGCCCTACATACTCCAACTACCCATCATACGTAGTCCCTAATGAGGCCCCTGGGAAGCTGTCCAGAGCTTTCGGTTCTCCAAAAAATGCTCCAGTTCCAACTCTATTTCAAAGCTGTTGCCTTGAAGGCTGTACAGCCTTTGAACTGCCATGGTTGGTAAACAGCAGTCCAGCTTTGTCACTATCCTACTGATAATAACATCATCAGATCTGGCCTGTACACCTAAATATTTCAAATAATAATGTATACCCATTTGTTTACACACATTTGCACAAGCCGATAAAACGTGCCCTTTCAGACAAGCCAATACGCGCATAAACTGGTTACAACCACTTTGTGATCTGAGTTTTGTTTGCCCAGGCTGTTCCACTTTCATTTTTCTCTAATTTCTCTTTATGAGTGGTGCTACAGTAGAAACTGTGTTTACTTAAAAAAAAAAAAAAGAGTGGCCACACACAGGGAACACTTATGCCTCCTGCTTTGATAAAATACCAGCACATTCTCAACATAATGAATGACTGACAGAGAAGCAAGAAGGAAAACAGAATGATAAGATAAAAGTGAAAGAAGTAGAAAAGCCACGTGCAGTGAGAACATCAGCAGGCTGAGATTTACAGTATGTTACTCTAAAGACTGTCACGTCCCTACGAGGAAAAATTCCTTTTGGTCCACCAAACATTCCTTTTCTTGCACACACTATCCTATGCTGTTTTCTTTAAATCATCCCTGCCGGGAATACTCCAGGTGAAATGGGACAACAGCGATGAGCCGTTTACAGATGGTGCTCCAGACGGAGGCTCTTAATGTGAAATGGATGCTTGAAGTGGAGTGTAAAGGGGGAAAAGCAATTCTCGAGTAGTGTTTTGTTTTCAGAGAGTTCGTGGGGATAAGATGGTAAACTCTCCAAAGCTTGCCGTCTCACAGCCACCTGCAAGGAGAGAAAGCACAAAAGAGAGATTTTCACAATATGAAGTGATGTAGTGCTAACACCCTGCCTAAATGCCTCAATTGAAAATTATCCTGGCTGGCCTCATACCAAATCTCTCCAGAGCTCATCGCGTCTGTTTCCTATCTCAGCTTTTCCTCCCAGTAAAGAAAGACAATCGTGGGCCATGTGGCAGCCCGCTTAGAAAGAGTAAAACAGATCGAGTAAAAAGAGATGATGATGGAATGAGAGATAAAGAGGCCAAATACAGAGAACCCTGCCAGGACGTGAGAGGATTAAACACCATCGCTATATTGATCAGTCTGTATACCTTTCAGAGCCAACAGTCTTTCTTAAATCTTTTGATGTTTCTACTTTTGAGCCAACCCTTTCATCACTCCAACCATCCGCCACAGACATCTACATTGATTCTGTCTGAATCCAGAATTGCTCATGTTTGTTTTAAACTCTTGTCTGATCTTTGAATTATTTGTAATTCAGAGATGGGGCAGAAGTGCTGCTGCAATTCATTTTCTGAACTGATTTTCAAAAAATCTATTTCAGATTTGACAGTCCATCATTTCACGTATTTGCTTTATTCATGTCCTGTACACACATGCAACCTCAAAACAGACAACACATTCATTGCCCAAACACTTGAAGTGCCCGTCTGCAGACTCCTCAGGGGAAATTAGTGCCACTAAACTCATTTTACAACTATGTAGGTTAATTGGCAACAGGTTAGTAACATGATTGGGTATAAAAATAGCTTCTTAGAGAGGCAGAGTTTTTCAGAAGTCAAGCTGGGCAAAGGCTCACTAATTGGTAAAAAAAAAAAAAATGCATCTATATATTGTGAAATTGTTTCAGAATAATCATCCTTAGTTTGAGTTTGAATATGTTATCGTCTGCAGTACAGAACATCATCAAAAGGTTCAGAGGAGCTGGAGAAATCTCTGTGTCGCCAGGAACAAGGCCAAAAGTCAATATTGGATGTCAAAGCTTCTCTGGGCCAAAGCTCTTTCAGAATGGACTGAGGTGAAGTGACAAACTGTTCTGTGGTCAGACAAATTGCAATGTGAAGTTCTTTTTGGAAAAAATGGGCATTACACCCTCTGGACATCCAGCTTGTTGTTAGCGCCCAGTTCAAACGCCTGCATCTCTGATGGCATTGGGAGGTTTTAGTGCTATGGAACTGACAGCTTGCACATCAGTGCTGAAAGGTATATAGAGGATTTAGAGCAACATCTGCTCCCATCCAGATGACGTCTGCCTGCAGTCCAGATCTTGAAATCTATAGATTCCTATATCAGACAAGAATGGTCAAACATTTGTCTCCCATAAGTCCAGCAGCTGGTCACCGCAGTTCCCAAACATATACAGACTACAGTTTAGAAGAGGGGATGCCACACAGTGGTAAACATGGCCCTGTCTCAACTATTTTTGAAATATGTTGGTGTACTCTAAATGACCCTTTTTTTGTTGTTAAAACATTTTATATTGTTTTTATGTTCTATTGTGGGTAAAATGCATAAAATGTAAAGATCATTTCATTCTTTTTTATTTATATTTTACAGAGATTCATACAGCACTTTTGGAACTGGGTTTGGAGAAATAAAAAACACAATTCACCAGTTTAACTGCTGAGAACCTTCATGACTTTGCGTTACATTAAAAAAGTAACAAGATGGGAGACTTAATTTATAGTACTTTTTATTATTATTGCTGCTCAAAAAGAGCCAGTCTCCTGGGATGTTACTGCTGAACGCTGTCTTTAGCCTCCTGAGAATGGCAATAAACAAAAAAATGAAGCAGTCTTGTTGATGAAAACATAGAAATAAAGAAAAATGTCAGAAATGGAAGCCATGATTCTTGCTAAACTTTTGCTGATTCCAAGCTTTTAAAAAAATCTTAGCGGCCTGCCAGCAAAAAGTGAGCCCTATAGCAGGTGTAGCTGATAAATAGACCTCTTAGAAGGATGAAATTACTTATAAGTTGAGGTGAACTAGTATGTGGCTATTGTCTTGCATCACATGTACAGACAGTGTAGAATACGGTGTCATTGGTCTTAAGGGGCAGGTCAAGGTTAATGCTCTTTATTATGGACACCCAAAAGTGCTGTCAGACTACAGGATCCAGCATCAAAGCAAAAATGCTACTAAAACATTACCATCACTTAAAAATGGAAATTTACTCTGGCTATCAAACAAAAACAAGTAAAATGGAAAGAGGGAAGAAAAAATAGTGATAGCACATGTGGAAAAAAACAAAACGAGAGGAAAAAGTCTGCAAAGACATTTGATTTTGTTGGCAGAAAGGCATGAGAGGGGTTAGATGACAGATTTGCGAGACAAAGGAGGAAACTGATCGAAGATGGATGAAGCAAGTGAATGATAGCTGAACAAGACGGATGACTTATGTGACAAAAGGAAAGGAAGAGAAAATGAACGAGTTGATGTTGGTAATGATGGAAAAATAATAGTCATCTCTAGAAAGATGAAAAATGAATGACCACCTGTGCAAATGATGTCGCTAATAGAGGAGTTAAAATTAAACGAAGTGCCATTTAACCTCGAGTTTGTGAATTTGCAGTCATCCAGATGCAACTGAAACAATCCCAGAGTCGATATAGTGTCAGTATTATAACAGAAACATTGAGCAATCTGTAAGCAATTACATTTTAAAAGTAGCCTTGTCTGTGTCGTACATTGATAACGAGAGACTGTGTATGACAGAGGGACAGATATAGTGGACTGTGGGTCTCCTCCTGGGAGGCGTTAATGCCAAAACAATTGTTTGCAGATTACAGCTAGTTTGTTTGTACAGATATCATCTGCACAGATCTGCACTGTGCCACGGCATTTTGGTTCCCTGGCTGCACTATCCCGTGTACACCTATTGCCACATACTTTCGCCTGTAGCTGTGTATTTAGAGTAAACAAATGCTAGCAGTGTACTTTATCTAAATGTTTAATAAACATCCAACAGTTGCTTCTTCTGTGACTTTTTAGCCTTAGAAAAATCATCTTTTCCAAAGGACATCAAGGACCAGATAATGATGACTTTTGCATTGTCTGCATCATCGTTTTGCACCTCTTTGTCTGTAAAACACTTGTAATACTTTACCTTCCTCTCAGATGATTAGTTTGACTTATTGTTAATGCTGTGTGTCATCATCTGCATGCGCTGCATTTTCCCTTAATGCCTACTGCATGCTTGCAACATTTTCCGCTGCTTCATGCTGCTCTGCTTGGATGGATTCAGATTAAAAAACACTCTATTTTTTCATAGGCTCCCATTAGTCACCTGTGTTAGCCCACAGGGGACTTTATCAGTCAGTGGGAATTAGCTTAGCTTTTTTCAAATCGTATAAATAAAATCCTCGTTTCCATAAACTGCTGCGGTCGTTACTGCTACCGGTTTTTGTCTTACGAGCCATTTTCTACCTCTGAGATACATTTTTACCTTACCTTTATGTCAGTGTTGTGGTTTAAGTTGTTATTTTTGTTTTTCAAATGCACAGCAGTACACTTTTTAAAATGATCGAAATGAAAGAATAAAGGCTAGATTTATGGAAAATTAGCAAATGAGTCAATAGTATTTAATAATAATTGTGCATTTATTGATTGCTGTAACTGGATCTGCACATAACTGACCAAAATCATTATTATGTATGAGAAATGCAATACATATTTTAAAAACACTGATTCATGACTCAGGCAGATTTGCAATATGTCCTGCAACAGGAAGAAGCTGCCAGCTGCCACAAGCTGGTGCTATGGGTGGATCCAGCGGTCGGCATCAACGTTTCGGTGGATGTTATGTGTCAAATAACATGTCAGTACTAGGGATGCAGTGATCTGTGATTTGAATGGGGTATTGGTCTGATACTGAGCCAAAAAGCAGGATTGGTTATCAGTGACAGTCCATCACCTGATCCATTCAGTTCAACTATATGTTGTTCTGAGTTTACTATATCCTAGCAGCAACGAGCAGCAGAGCTAGCATACAATGGAAGAAGCTAGCAGCAGAGGGACAGTAGTTTGGTGGTAGGCTATTTCAGAAAATTAAACCAGCAGATTCTACTTATATGTTGGCAAATGTTTTTACCTCACTACAAACTGTGATCAAAGTGAACTAACATAAGACAACAATGCTTTCTGTCTCTGCCTTTCTCATAGTGTTTGGGCTGTCCTGATGTAAAAGCTAGAAGAACGTTCTTTCAGTTTGATGCTCATTTGTAAGCTTTATTATACTTATGCTTAGAAAGCACACTGTTGTCAGTGTGATTAAATATCTCACTTCAGCTGTCTCCTATTAGCTCCACACCTGTGTGTGAGGAAGAAAAAGGAGAAACTGCTGTGTAAATGACAGCAGTTTGCTGCCTAATGAATCTCACCTTGATCCAAAATAAGATCAGTAGAAATAAATAAGATGAATGACACCAGCACATTATTTATTTTTTTCACCATGTTTATCCTGGGCATGCTTTCGTTATTTATTTCATTAGTGAATACCAAAAAATGCAGTGAATTTATATTGTTGGATTATTGACTTTTTCCATTTCGTTCTACAAAGACACTATTGCTGTTTAAGTCCAGCCTAGTGATTCCCAATATCTTCCTTAGAGTGAGAAGCAGATTATTAATTAAGGCTGGTATTGCACTGGTACTGTACTCCATATCGACAGATACCTACAGTCAGGGTATTGGTATCAGATCTGAACCAGAAAAAACTGGATTAGGAGATTAGGTTTCCTAGCAGACAACTGTATTGTTACTGGACAATGTTATTCAGCTCTGTCAGTGCTTTAAAGTGCTTTTTTTTTGGCTTGTGAAATGCATGCAAAAGCCTGTTATGTCAGAGAATGTCTGACTGCCTAACACTATGTACATTACTTTGATATGTGAGCTGTATGTAGCCATAATTGAAAAGCAAGGTAGAATGTAAAGTAGAATCAGTAGAAGCTACTGACTTACAGTCTGTGCTTTGAGTTCCTCCTTTTTTATATTTAGTAATGTAAGCAGGCTAATTAAAGTTGTAAATATAAACAGTAAGTGTATGAGCACTGATGGCCTGGCATTCAGTGTGAGCTGGGAGACACAGAGTCTCAGAGAGGGATCATTAGTTTGCATCATGATGAAAGTTTAAGAGGGCAGTCTGGATATGACGGTTATTAATGAATGCTAGCATAGCCTGTCTGTTTAAAAAAAAAGAAATCTCTAAAATTGAACCTTTTTGAACATTTGGAGAGGAGGAGGAGGAGGAGGAGGCTTGATTAGTAATCAGTAGGACTGGCCTTCAAGAGGAAAGTTTCACTGTGCCTGCGTCAGCACAGCTACTCTGAAGTATTTCAAATTACTTAAGTGCCCATTGCTACAATTAGCTCTAGAGCATGTTAGTACAGGGCACCACTAGTTTATGTCAGATTTCAATTTCTTATTCTCCTTCATTCTGCAAATACTCAAATTTTTCTACATTTGAGAAGAAACTTAAAGAAGAATAAAGTCCGTGGTACAACAAGGAGTTTTATCAATTTGCAAAAATACCTTTTGTTATCTAGAAGAATGAATCCTGTAAGTTGTTTCTCATCTGCAGAATGCTCTGGCTGTGTGTTATATATACACTTTTCGATGACTGCAGTTTCACAATAGACACACTGTATTTTATAATATGGAATTTGCAGACTCTCTAAGAGAAAGAGAGCGAGGAAATAAGCGGGAAGAATGAGGGACACAAAAACCCTTCAGGGGGTGCTGCAAGAAATGGAAACTCCTGTCAGCGTGTAGTGTCACTCTCAGAAGCCAAATGTAACACCTGCTCGGTAAGATGAGCATTTCCACCCGGCAGACACACAAAACAAACACGAGTGCAGAAACACACTCACAAAGAGACAGAGTCTTAAAATGAAGGGGTGAGAAAATGCTGGCATTAAAGAAGTGGCCTGTTTAAGAGGATAGTCAAATGCATCAGCTCACACTGCTTTGCAAGAGGCTAATAATGCTGCATTATGAGAAAGACACGAGGATGGAGAGAAACGCTTCATTCCAATTATCTACTATGCTAACCTTGCAAATATTCTTTGAACAAACAGCACAGTTAAGGTAAAATGCCTCTTATATTCAGAATATGCTGAATTTTCATTTGACAGCTGACATCTTTGCCAAGAGCTCATTCCTGGGGCCAGGAAGAGTTTAATCAATATCTGACCAACCGAGCTTCTTCCCACAGCTAATAGCCAGACAGAGATGTAAAGCAGGCTGCTGCAGGTCCAGACTCCTGACTTGACCAGCATCTATCACGCTGAAGTGTCCTTGAGCAAGATGCTGAATCACTGCCGACTGTAATTGTTGTTCTATTGACCTCTGCATGGAAGCAAGAAAAAAAAAAAATCTTGTACACATATTTTTAAAAAAAAAACAAAAAAATAAACATTGTAAAAAATCAGTATTGTAAATATTTTAGCCAGGGATTATGTTTGTCGCCTAAAAGTGATTGGGAACACAGTTACTTACTTACTTAGTTTCTAAAGGACAGAAGTTTCTTGGGAAGCCATGAGAGCACCAGGAGCTTCTCTACTTACAATGAAAAGCCGACTGACTTGTGGATCCAAAAAAGCATTTGTCTGAGCTTTTGAGCTAAAATAATATTCACTATATAACAGTGATACCAACTCTGAACCAGAAAATAGACTCATATCCCCAGAAAATCGCAAAGAGTGCAGCCAGAGTCTCATTTTCCCTCTTTTCTGATTGATTCTCTATGGTGCCTCAGATCAGTTTGATGCTCAAAGGAAGAGCAAACTCTTACTTTCTCTTAGCTTTGTTTTTGCTTGGATAGCCTCAGTTATATAATCTCAACTTTCCCAGGGATTGCAGTAATACGGGAGGGTTGAGAAACATTAGTAATTCAGTTTTAAACTATATTATAAATTATCAGCAGTTTAAACCACTTGTCTTCTGATTGCTGATGTTCTTGGCAGCGTGGCAGTGTAGGCCTTCTGATACAGACAGACTCACCACTTATATTTTATCCTTGTGACGTTGTGCCCTAAAATATGTGATCTGTTTTCATCGAGTGGACCAATGGCATGAACAAAAAAAAAAGAGAGAACAATATGCAGTATGCTAAGCCTGCAGTCCGAATTGCAGTCTTAAAACTTCGTACTGAAATAAACTTTCTTGCATGTATACTGCACAGTTATGCGGTCTCATGCATTTGCATTTAGTATTTAGTTAAGACCCCAAATACAGAAAGCTGAAGGTGCAACAAAAAGTGAGCTTTAATAGCTAAATCAAAACGTAAATCCAAAAGGCAACCAGCCATAACAGAAACCGGAGTATTTAAGCCTGCATTTTTACTCAGCTGGAAACCCGATGGCCAAGTATTCATCCCTATTATACTTCTTTGAAGTCTGCTTGAAGTCTGCTGCCTAGTTGGTGCATTGTAATGTAAATTTTATGTGGACTAGTCCATGCAGTCACAAAAAAGAGGCAGGCATGCGGATGTCTGCGCGGACCCTCACGCTCGTCAAAGGGAACCAAGCGGACACGTAAAGCAACACCACAGAACAATGCAGATAAAATAACCAAGAGAAGCGATGCAGCCAGAACTAAACACAAATAACAAACACGAAGTGGGAACTAAAGCTGAATGAAAGAGCCAAGGATAAAAAACTAACACAAGAAAAGCAAATCTTCTTAACAGGAATTCAACCTCCATGAACACTAAACACAAAAAACATAAATACAACTTTAGCTCAAGATACTTTAATGATAACAAAATCAAAATACTTACAACATTTGAACAACAAGGACACCAGACAGAAAACATTTAACACTAACCAAGGCAAAAAACCTAAAGTGAAAACCCTGAGACCAAAATCAGTGACCATGACAGACTGAAATTCCAGGCAATTCATTTGTAGAGAAAAATTAACTTTAGGGCTAGCTGAAAGGGAGAAGCATTTTTTTTTAAAAACCCAGTGTGCCCCTTGAAGCTCGTGTTAAGTCGGACTTACGCAGCTGAGCTTTAGAAAAGAAAAGAAAACATCTAATAACAACTGTCTGCAAACTACTCAGAAGCAAACATCTGGTATTTAACATTTTTAGCTTAGAGGTTGTATTTTTTTTACATTTCTGAAAAAACATTTAAATGGTTAGAAATCAAAACACACAAAAAGAAAGTATCAGCATGGATTGAAGGTGACACTTCACCAGTTATTGTCACTAAGTTGTGCAGCGTTTACAGCAGTTTAAGCTTTCTTTGCCTTTAAGTTAGGACACCGGCATGATATCTTCAGCTGTGAGCTACTCCCACTGTTATGTTGTGTTGTCTTGATGCATGCTCAATAATTTATTTGGCTCAGTGTATTCGGTTCATCTACCGAGTGTTTTTTCATAGGAAAGGACTGAGACACGTATTTACAAAACACAACATCTTGGTGGCCTCAAAATAGATCAACACCAAGGATCAAGATCCCTGGCACAAACAGAGCGATATAGTGTACGCAGTTAAATGCCAAGAGGATTGCTGTAAATTACACATCAGGGAAAGCAAACAACCTATGCTAATGGGTGGTAAAACATATAAAAGCCACCTTGTCCAGCCAGAGATCCGCAGTGTATTTACACCTACAAGGCTAGTAGCCACTCTTTCGCTGATGAGAACCTGCACAACCTGGACGGGGAGTCAGGGAGATCATGCATGGAAAAAGGGAACAGCTTCTTTGAACTGAGGAAGAGATTCGAGAGTACATCTTTCACCATTTTACCATGCTGTCATTAGAGCACTTCCCCGACTCTCTGTGAAAAGCACTCATGGCCACTGATCAGTAGTCATAATAATTTGCATATTAATAATCACGAAACTGATCTTGTGACTCATTGTTAGGCAATGGTGCTAGTTTCGTTATGCAGTCGTTATGCAGTCTGGGGAAACCTGCAGTCAGTTGAGACTGAATAAGTGACTTGGATGAGTGATGGAACATTTCTCTCATGGAAAACGCTGCATCCAGATGAACTGAATCAACTTTGTGGGATTATTTCAGCTTATTTGAGTGCTCTTGTGAGGAAATTATCTGACACTGAGTGAAAGTAAATGGCTGAGTTTGTGATCGAATTACAGGCGGAATCCATGCATCATATTAAAAAAAACACATACACAATGAACTGTGTGTAATATAGCACATTAAAGTGCTATATTACACGCAGTTCATTATTGCATTACTCCTACTTGCTATTTGGTATAATGTTCTTCATGCTGTAGAGACCAAAAACTGCCTCGGCTGACTATATTTTGGTGTCAGTTAAAGTAAAAAAAGTTTAGTTTGCAAAATTAAAATGATCTCAGAGACGATTAGAGCACAGGGCCGTTCCAAGGGACTCGCAGGCCGTCACTGTCGGTCTTTGACGTCGCTTCCATTTTGCACCAGTGCTCAACTTTCATACAGAGGAACATCCATCACAAAAGATTAATGGGTGCGACCATGATGCATTCTGACTCTGACTCCCATTTCTCAAGAGAATTCAACGTTTACTAGAAGCATTCAGACATTTCTGAACGCTTTAACCAAACAGAATTAGAAGAGATGTAACAGGATGAGTGGAGGTGGGTACACCAATAGAATTTGTTGTGGCGGTTCCTTGTTAAAATACCCCTTAAAGACATAATGTCTAAAAATGACAATCTCAGTCAAAAAGACTGCGATTGCTGTGTTTCAACTCGAATGAGTGAGTTTTCATTTTGAGCTGCTTATGTATTTTCTGCTGTTGTTGATGGGTCTTTTCCATAATTCCATAAAGATGTAATCATTTGTTTGTTGTTTGTTAAGTAATTTGGCTGTAACACTTCACTGAAGCGCTCCATTGGAAAGCTTGAGGAACAATACAGGTATCTGACAGAAAACCTTTTGTCAGGGGGCAGCTTATATGTCAAGGTGTGGTGCGAAGCACTATAATTAGAGAGAATAAACAAAAATACTACAACAACATGGAAATAGCAGAAGCCTTATTCTGAGACAGAAAGACTGATAGAAGAAGGCGGGGGAACTAATAAAGCAAGAGAAACGGAGGACAGAGAGAGAGAGCGAGACCCAGGTAGGGAGCATGACACAGAAACAGAGTGATGCAGACAGCAGAGGGGAGGTGGGAGGCAGAAAAAACTGACAGAGTGAGGGAGTGATAGATAGAAGAGGTTTATTTGCTTTTGTTGTGCCAACATCATTTATCTCCAGTGAACAGCCTCCCAGTGCTGAGAGGCTATATGACAGAAATCAATCAGAGGGCAATCGTCCATACACTTCCACTGATGCGCCAACCCATCGATACAGGCTTTAGGAGAGAGAGTAAAGGAGGGAGGCATACGAAGAGGAGGAGAGAAGGGAAGGAAGTGCAGAGAAAAATGGAGATGCAACAAGAAAATGAATTAAAAGAGAAGGCTTTTTGGCTCCAAAGGCTCCAAAATGAATGTGCAGCATGTCTCTATCTGCTCATTCAAGAGTCATTAAAAAGTCCTTTCATGTTTTTATGACCACCAAATACTCCAGCAGCCCCTGCCTTGTTTGCTTGGAGCTCTGTTTAAGAAGAGCAGATTTGTATTTTTCAAAAACAAACCAGCATATTTGGGTAAATATCCGAGGCTGTTTGAACATGTCACGCATATTTGGAAACAATGGCACTGAATGCTGCTGCATGGGCTGTTTAGAGACATTTTAAAGTATGTTTATGTGTTTCTGGACTGCTATTCTCTTCATCAGGGTGATGAAGCACCACCTGTCACTGAGTGCGGTGTGCAAAATGCCAACTAAGATTTTCTCAGTAAAGACAAATTACATGAAAAATGATTAGGCATATATGGTAATGTTCTATTTTAGAATATCTCAGCTTATACTGCAGTAGTGTGCCAAAGTCTTGAGTCACCCCCTTATTTCCTCATATTTTGCTTCTAATGAGCCAGAGTTTTTTGTAATTTTTTAAGTGGTCTTCAGAAATAGTTCTCCAGGCTTTATAAAGGGCTTCAAATGCGTTTCTTAGGAAATCAACTACTTTTTCGCTCATCTTCAGTTTAGTCCTTGTACTTGACCATTTTCAGAATGTTTTTTTCTTTTTCTTTTTTTGGGGGGTGAAAAATAATCCAGCAAAGACCTGACACAGGGACTGAGAGATGTTGTGGTTTGTAGTTGTATTTCAGCCAGCGATATTGGGGATCTTGTCAAAATTGACGGAATTATGAACACAGAAAAGTACTGTCAGATTTTTTATCCACCATAAAATACTATCTGTAGAGCATTTGATTGGCACCAGCTTCATTTCTCAGCATGGCAATGATCCCAAACACACTGCCTTTGCAGTAAAAGCATACCTGGGTAGAAAAACACACATTGGAATACTATCAGTCATGGACTTCACTCTACAAAGCCCAGATTTCAACATTATTGAAGCAGTATGAGGTCATCTTGACTTAAAACAGAAAAAAAGGGCAGCCAGCATCCAAAGAAGCGTTTTGAATGTCCTTTAAGAAGCCTGGAGAACTATTCCTGAAGATTACTTAAAGAAATATTTTGCTTTTTTTTCAAGCAATAATAGATAAAAAGCCAAATATGAAGAAAAAAAGATTGTTGCACAGTACTGTATGCTTGCATGACCATCCTAACTGTTGAAACACAATTACTGGACCCTTCATCAAAATACATTAGAAAACATGTTGTAATTCTGCTTGATAAAGAAAGTGAACAAGCCTTTTTAAATAATAGCTGTCGGAAATAAATTATAGATAATGGATGGATTAGTAATATGAACATTTATTTCATTTTATATGTGCTGTGTGTGCTGTGACAAGCTCAGTCTTTTTACTGGCCAGAGCTAACACAAGTTGTGTAGGGCCCTGCTGAGATTAATACATCAGGCACCTGTCAGGAAGCACTGTGTGTTTGTGTGTGCATGTAATACCATGTGACAGTCATTAGACTTCAGTCCGACCTCCTGCCCACCTGCCCGGAAAAGAAACAACACGAGATCACATAAATCATCTGCTTCACATAGAATACGTCTCCTGCAGACACACACCCGAAGCAGTGTGTGTTCTGAGTGACTCTGGCCAGAGGCATGGCTGACAGCCTGACACCTCTGATGACTTGAATGGGAGCCCGCCCTGACACCAGAATCCCCTTTTCTGCCCAACAGTGTACAGATATTAGTTCCAAGGCCAATATCGTTTACACGCTGAGGGATGACCAAAGGCGGGTATGTGAACAGTTGATGTATACCTCTTTCTTAGACAGACAGACAGACAGACACACACACAGACACACACACACACACACACACACGACCTTGCATTAGTTCACACAATGCCATACATACACTGCATAGGATAATATAGATAGCATTTACATACATCTTATCTTGTTTCGTGGATTACACATGCTTAAATGGATTAAAGGAGTGCATGGTGTGAGTTGGAGTTACTGAAAACAAATTTCTTTTTAACCCAAGGTACCGTTGAGGAAATAGCAGAAATTTCTCTGCTTTTGATTTATTTAGTTTAACACAATCAGAAGATGCTCAATAACACAACAGTTTTGCTGTCTGTCACTGGGGCTATTTGGCGATCAAGGCCCTTTGCTCAAGGCACTTCTAATTCACTCAGCTCAGGATATGAGTTTGAACTGGGTAACATGGCCACCTCTCTGACCTTCGTTTTTTTTGTTTGTTTGTTTTACCTGACTGTGCAGCTGGAATCTAATTATATACATTGTAGTGCATATTCTATTTCTATGTGTCTATCTTCTGTGAAAGACACAGCTGCACCAAATAATTGTGTGTAAAGAGTGGATGTTATAAATCAGCCTTAAGATGTGCCCGGCACCACGACTCTGACACCACTCAGATGTTTTATGGTGAGGGAAGTGTTGAGAATGGACATGATAATTTTTATTATTTTGGTAAAAATAAAGTCAGTAGTTTTCTTTCTGTCCTGTTAGCGGATCTAATTTATAGGCCTAACCTATTTTATTATTTCCTCAACCAAATGAATAGTATAATTTTCTGCTTTTATTTTCATGTGGATTGAAAAAACACCAAATGGAAGATGTTTTCTGTTTTTCTCTCTTTTGGTGGCATGTAGTGTGGTGGGTAGCACTGTCACCTCCTAGCACAAAGGTCTATGGTGAAAATCCACCAGCTGGCCTTTCTGTGTGGACTTGACAACTTTTGTCTAGTTTCATCTCACAATGTAAAGATATGAATGTTGGGTCAGCTGACCCTGAAATAGATTGATTTGTCCTATAACAGATGGTATAGGTAGGGATGCATGAATCTCTAGTTGTGTTTTGAGAGTGAGGCTCATTTAGAAGAGTTTCATGTAACCATGGAGAGAACTTCTCACTAACTAGACTCATCTAAGGTAACAATAATCGTACCTGGCCTTTTTGTACGGTGAAATTAGGTTAGAGTTGAGTACAACTCATGCAAGGTCACCCATTATACAGCACAGGTGTCATCATATTACAGTATGTCACACCATTGGCTTAAAGAGTCACTCTACATGGTCATTGCTCATTAGGTAGATGATGCAAGGATATTTATCACAGTTCGTACGCTTCAGATGACCTCAGGCAAAAAAGAACAAGCAAACTTTCAATTACAAATTTTAACCTGAGTGATGGATGCAAGCATCCTTTGGGACACTCAGTAACAAGATGCATCACTCCTCCCCAGTATAATTAAAATCAGTTTGTGTAGCAGCTCTAGCCTTTCAAACACTAAAACATTGACCTTTAATTATAACACTTCCATCAGTGTAAATTTTGAAGCTGCAGAACACGCTGTCAAAATGCATCTATGGTGATGCAAAATTGGACTGAGGGCGTCTGAGATATCAAACTTAAGGTAAATGAGATTATTCTTATTTGCAGATTAGAGAAACTTTGGAAATCAGTGCAATACTCATTGGAAAAAAACATAAATGGTGGTGGTATTAACAGAGAATTGACGGAAATATTAACCGAGTTCTATATGAATAAAGTCTGACCTCACAGGGTGGTCACAGTGGGCTTGGATCAGTTCCACTGGCAAGTTTTTATAGTGTGATGCAAAGATGTAGCTTGCATATGTAAAATAAATCAATGGCTAAGAGCAAGAGCAAAAAAGGAGAAATAATGCCAAGGTGGCAGAAAATTATATATATATATATATATATATATATATATATATATATATATATATATATATATATATATATGATGTGTT
>VUQG01022301.1:1083-18865 GCA_015106755.1 Etia nguti | reverse complement strand
CAAAAAACACACACACACAAATATATATATATATATATATATATATATATATATATATATATATATATATATATATATATATATACATATATATTAAAACTGAGGAGAAAATGAAAAGAATTATCTTACAGAAACTTGGCTGGACTCGTATTTATCATTGAGGGTTATAAAAGTGCAGAGGAGTGCGATCTATAAACAATCACAGCTTTTTGCAAAGCAAGAAAAAAAAGCACACAAAACTAAGAGTAAAATATGCATAATTATACTTGTCAAAGATCAGTTAATTTAAAACAATCCCTGATATGTTAATAAGAAGGATGATTTAAAATGTTTTATTATACTTATTTTTCTATCAAATGCCCTTTAATTTAATACACCGTCGAGCACTTATTCTGCCCATATAATGTATTTCCTGTGAGAGAAGTTAACTGGCAGTAAGAGTGCCAGGTATGGTCATAACCATATGTCTGCTAAAGCTCATTATAGTACACAGTAAGTGGTTGCAGTAGGTGCTAGATACAAACCAATCATTCTCCTCATGTCAATACAAGTAATATAATTTATTTTTCTACATTACTGGAATATTACATTTTCATTTTGAAGTCATTGATCTTATTTGTTGAAGTTGAAATATGTTAATCCAGGCTACATATCATATGTAAATAAACACCATAAATCATACCTAACCAGAAAAATGTATTATGCTCTCTGTATATAACGTGCAAATCCATGAGGCATTGCTGCTACTCTGTTCTTAATGTGCAGTAGACTGACACTAATGTAATACAGCCATTATTGTTTTTATTGTTTTATCATTTATTGTTGGGCCATCAGGGATTAGGGAAATATAAGATACATCTATAAAAGATCTCATATTTATATTGTTTTCTTTCCAGACAACAGTGTCATAAAAGGACTTCTCTAGCACATTCATCTGTGTCACAGTCACTGACGACTACGATGCTGATTTTCAACCAGAATACAATGGAGTGTTAGAATACTCATAATTTTTTGCTGTTTTGGCTCTGTACTTGATTTGAAATGAAACAGTGACTATAAAAGTACTTTCAGGGTGTTTATATCCATTTTTCCATTTCAGAAGAACAGTGTATAAATCCTATTTAGCAGATGCAGGAATGTGCAGCAGTTTTTTTTTTTTCATCAAAGAATTTTATGTTCTTGAATTGTCATTTGTCCCAAGTAAAACTGGGGATTTTCCCCCAAGAATATACAGACTGACGATCACAAGAAACTACTCCAGTAGGTCGTGTGGGTTTTCAGTCATCCAGGTCACGGTAGTCTCAGGTCCCACTCACACGGCCTAGAAACCTGTGTGACTGGGACCTGGGTCAGTGACCATCTGGTAACTACTGGGCCTACCCAAAAATGTGGTAAAAATTCATACTGGCAAATGGTTGTTGGAGGGTGATGGTGGTCGCTGTGAAATTAGTTGCTAAAGCCCGAGTCATGCGGGCCTACAGGCTGTTTAATAACTCTAACCAAGAAGGTTATTAGGGAAAAATGTGGAATACCAGACTGGTTGGTGAATAGATGATAGAGGTTGGTAGGTTAAACTGGTTGAAAAGAGATATATGATATGCCACTCAAAACCTCCTTGCAATTGCTTTGGTTGCTAGCAGGTGAACTGTGAAATTTGCCCCTTGTTCGCATGCAGGACGCTGACTTGTTTACAAATGCCTGCCAAATAATCTCTGAGTGCTGAATAAACTGTGAACAGTGCAACACAAAGTAGAAATGGAGACGCTTGCCTTCAAATTAAAAGTTGTGCCTTTTGAAACATGTTAGCTGCAGCAATAAGGCATAACTTAAAGGTTATTTGTACATTCTCTGTTTCCCATTTGCACTCGGCTAGTAGTTAGCTAGTGTTTGCGAAAAGTAGGCGTCATCCATGCAAACCGAGGGCGACCGCAGCAATCTATGAGATACCAAAGCAACCACAAGGAGATTTTGGGTGCAACATCGTCGTTGCTACAGATTTACCTAGCAACCTTTAAGAACCACTTACTAATAATTGTAATTGTGCTTGTGCCCTTGAGGGCTTGAGTTGATAGTGTGGCTTCTTTTCGGGTAAGTTTTAGGATAAAACCTATCAAGCAGTTATGTCTACTGCATTACAGGCCTGGCAAAAAGGATGACACTGATTAAAAATTATATATTCAATCATACAATTCCACAACTCCTTAGCACAACCTTGGCATTCTAAAACCATCCCCTATTTAAATTTGGCTGAGCTATGCTTATAGATCATCAGTTTTGGGCAGCACTGCACAACTTGTTAAAACTCAATGCTGTCTAACCCCAGGGGACAAAATACAAAACCTAATCAATGTAAAAAAAAATAAATAAAATGCTGAGCATAGTTCTGAGCATACTTGAGACTTCAACACTGTGTCTTTGATTAATGACATTGATTTGATGTTGGCACATTGTGAACTCACAGCAGGATACATTGCAAGTGGTCAGCTAGGAGATTCAAAGGAGTGATCTAAAACCAGTACTGGAACTAAGGAAATGACCTTAAAGGTGGAAAAATGTCAAATTTAAATCAGGTATTGTAGCATTTGAGTTGTATGGGGTGAGCTGGGAAACTTTATGATCGTACCTTAAATTTCTGATACTGTTCTTTTCATGTGGATGTAAACACCCAGAAGATCTTTGTATATGTTTGCTTTGTGTGAACCAAAAGTACATGCAAACATACAGACAGAAGAACAGTTTTGTCTCTGGCTGATTTAAACTTTTTAGAGCAGGTAGCACACTTAAGACTGAATCACATTTAACCCATGAATTGTGTGTTTTTAATTGCTGGTACAATTATTGTCTAACTAAAACACAAGAGCAAACATAGTTTATGTGTAATGTGAGGGTCTAGCTTTTAGTTTTTAGCATATTGTTTGTAATTATTTTAATATGTGCAATAGTTTGGGTTTTGCTGTCCATATTCAGCTATGCTGAAGTGTAAAAATAAGTTGACTTTATGGATTCTGTATGCTTGTCTCTACCCATCAGTTTAAAAACATATTGTTTTTTTCTTACTTAGAGGTGATTCAACAACAAGGTCAACTGTCATGAAAACCTAAGAGCATTTTCAAGCACAGATTTTCATAAGCTGTGATTCGAAAGGTTGCTGAACAGACAAAGAGGGAGATACGTACCAAGACACCTGGTGGCCTTCTAGAGTAGACTAAAGATGTTGTTGCACAATTTACAAAAAAATATAATTTAATACAGAAACACACGCAAGAAAGTATTTTAAATGAAAGAAAGTTAATTAACTTACATGTAGATCACAGTCACAAATAAGGTGTCTGTCATTATTCAAGCATTTGTTGTTTTTGTAGATTTGTCTGGTCAGTTTTCATCTTCAAAGCACAAGAGGTGGTTTTCAGTTCACTAGAAATGTACATTTTTTGATAAAGAATGACTGCAATCTTGTTTTCAGACAGATGTATGTAAAGGCTGGGAGAATGAATTGATTATATGTTTGTTGACTGAGATTATTTTGGATTGCACCTATTACGGTTCGTGATTTTCTTGCCTGTGTGAAGTGAAGCCTGTGTACATGACTGCAGTACTTCTTATTTTTCTCCTGCCTTTATAAGCCTGCTAATCGCAAAGAATATCATAATATTCTAATACAACCTGGCAGACCCGGCAGATACTGTACGAAACAAAAAGACGAGTCGGTTTCGATGTATGTTGATCTGACACACACACGCGCACACATGCACACACACACACATACAGAAAAACAACAAATGAAAATAAAAAAAAGAAAAAATGGTTCAGAAGCATTGTGAGCATGTTGGTATAAAAACTTATAACAGATTTGACTTAGTCTGTTCTTGTGAAAAAGATTATGTTAAAAACTGATATTTGACAGAAAAAAAAAAAAAGAAAAAACGAAAAAAGATAAGCACAACTGTGTTGATAGTGTCTGTTGTTCCTCCACCGGTGTATAACATTATCAAATAAAAACTAAACTGCAGTTTGATTGAGCTCCGGCAAAACAAAGCAACTCTCATCAGGAGCACATAGCTCATGGAATAAAACTTCACCACAAATTCTCCTGAAAGGTTAAATCCTGCTTTAGTAACCGTGGCATTATGAAAGTCTGTTTTTTTCTGGTCTTTATGTATTATATAAATTGTAGATTTACTTTCAGAGTTCATCAGATTGAAGAGTGAATTGTCAAACAATCACTGCTGGTGAGAGTTGCTCTGTATTCAAGGCGTTACTCATGTCTGCCTTTAGGGACAGTACAGTTCATCTGAGAGTCTTTAGATACGAAGCATATAGTAATTTTGAAAATGTATGAGTACAACCAATAAACCAGACATTCTGTACAGTGTTCCATGAGTTTCATTTATTCTCAAAATCTTACAGAGTTCAACGTTTTCAGCAAAGTTAATTTCATTTGTTTGGGTTCTCATAAGCTTCTGTTGTGGCATTATTAAAAGCAGCAGTGATATATTCAAATCTTCAGTATTCATTTGATATTAAAGTTTCATGGATGAGCACTTGAGTGGCCAGCAGCTCCTTGAGTGCATTTCAGTGGCATCACAATAAAAATATTGTTTAGCATCACCCTGATTTACTGTACATTTTTGCAGGGCGTTTGGATGCTAGCTCTGAAAACAAGCTATGAACGTTATCAGCCCAGGAGGACCTAGCAGGTGGCACTTCCCACCTAGTGATAGTTGAACTACTGACATTGGTACACAAGTTCAAGATGAGGATTTTGCATGTAACATTTGTTATTCCTGCTTTATATCTTTTCACCTTTTTCACTTTTTGTCACTCTAGGCAGAAGAGCAGTCTATTTAGTGAGATTTAGGCATCAAAACAAAGCTCCATTTGCCAGCTTCCTGTAGTATTTACCACCTGAGATTGTCACTCATCTCATTTGTCTTGCTTTCCATTTATCACTTATTATAACCAGGAGTTAAAGTGGGATTCAGCAGGTTGGGGTATCATAAGATCTGGTGTACTGGTGCAATGTGGGAAAATTTGATTAGATAGTCACATAATATTTTGTTTTGTGAGCTCCAGTAAGTTTTACTTTGTATACAGGCTGTGTTCATTTGACCTCTCCAGCTACTCACTGTTCTTTGTGGATTTAGCTAGCTGAATTCAACAAGATATAAGCAGATGCTTCACGAGCTTTCATGGTTTTTATACTACAACTAGTATAAAAGGAAGAATTTAATGAGTGAATTTAATTGCGCTCATCACCTTCTATATAATGTGATTTTGGCTACCGTTGATGTAAACTAAAATTGACCATGAACACCACAGCTGCTCTCGACCAGCCCAGTATAAAGTATTACTATAAACTTCACCAAAGGACTGTGAACTAACCAATTTAACCTGCACTAATACTACTAATACTAACATTACAGCATCTTCATATAACCTTTAAATAACAGAAAATTTGTATAGTCTAGCTAGTTTGCAGGACTTCTCACAAAGACATAATTCAGCAACACTTCACACATAGATCCAGTATCTGATTTTAAAACCCTACGACACTGATGCTTGTTCCTTTTCTCTACAGAAAATAACTTTATTTATATCTGCACCATGAAACATTCACAGGGAAGAGAAGAAAAGGGGGCTGTGTTGAGGATGTTTGTGGACTGTGGGATGGGGTTATTTTCATATTACCAAACAAGAATCTCCATACTGTCACTGAAGCAAGGCTAGACTGCAGCACATGAAAAATTAACTCATTCCGCAGTAATATGCATTAACCTGCTTATCAGATTTAATTGGTCATTAACTGAAGGTGCCAGAATGTCTTTGAAATGTTCCAGCCCACTTTAACCCCTGATTACAGCAGACGATAATGATGCTTAATGATTCAGCTACAAGGTATAGAAAGATACTTATGGTCATCTATATGGGATTGATAAAGGCTGATAAAAACCCAGTCTGGAGTTCTATAACACTATTTTTTCTACAGTGTGATAACTAAAATAACTCCTGGAACTACTTCTCTCTGGAGTTACTCTATAATTTAATTTGGAGGCAAATGGCAGAGAGTAAAATTAATATTAATATGCACTATTTCTAAAGACCCACAATGGATTGAAAAAAAAATTTCCATTGCTTGTGTGCATTGCATTTTTTTTTCTACTTGACACCAAACAGTGCAAATCTACATATAGTATCGTACTATAGTCCCGAGAAAATTTCGATTAACTTCACTCCATTTGTTAAACAGTATTTACTGACTAGTATATAAAGTTATTTTTGTCCCAAAGCTGCAGAAAAGATTTATATATAGCCCAAAAGGATGATTTTTTTTATGATTTTGATAAATTACATTACTTATCCTGGTGTTTTAAGCACATAAGCAATTTGTCAAGAAAAAATTAACAGCTAAAGCACCAAAACAAATGGACTAGTAATTAAATAGCATCTTTTTACTCAGTTTGAGCACCCAAAGTCCTATTCATCCATCACACACATATGATTTTATTTATACCTCAGCACTTTCAGCTAACACACACACTCATACTTCGACACATGGTCTGTAGGAACCAGGGATAAATTCAATTAGCTTGGTAGATGGTTTGCTTTACCACCTGAATCACAGCTGCCCCGTTAATTGAGCTGTTTTCACACCTGACATTTTGACATGTCAAAGTAGAAAAATTACCAGTGAAAGCGAGTGGTTCTTGATGGTTTTGTTCCATCATGTATACCAGTAAAAACCATGACAGTGGGCTCACTGCACACTATACCTAAAAATGCTTCAGCTACTAATAGAATACAGTCATATTCAATGTTTTCACCTGTGCTCTTACGACTATGACAATCAAAAATGCTGTAAAAACCAAAAAAACTGTAACCCAAGTAAATATCCCACTACACAACATGTGCTATGAGGCTAATGAGGACATCTGATGGAGCTGAACAAGCATGCCAGTGATCAGCAAGAAACCTGACAATGCTTGCTGTTGGGCAGATGGGCAAGTCAGGACTTTAAATGACAGGTGAGTAACAACACACATACGCACACACGCACACACAGTGTTTTAGCACAACAATATTTACATTTTAGATTGTTATCATTATAGTAGGGTCTTTACCTTACAATATAAAGCATTGTGAGGCAACTGCTGTTGTGATTTGGCACTATATAAATTAAATGGAACTGAAAAATTGGATGGTGTTTTCAGTTATTATATAGATACCATTTGTGTGCTTCATCATGTAAAGGTCTCTGTCCTCAGTAATATTCCCAATCTTTATAAAGTAACCTATTGCACTATGGGGACTTTCATGCAGCTGATGTCTATTGTAGTGATGATTTAGTTCTTAGAGTGCCGACTGGGGTTTGATCAGAGACTAATCAGTTATAGGAAATGACAATTATGGTGACCTTTATGTACTCAGTGAAGGATGTAGATATGCAAAAAATCATAAAAAAAACTCAAAAAACTTCTCTTCTACCTACTTCAGGTCCTCTGACGAAACTCCAAGACAATTAAATCATCTATTTCCAAAAGGCATATGGAGAGAAATCTGCTATTTCTGCCAGACTAGCTCATCCCCCGGACAATACAGTTAATTATACTGATTTCAAAGTCACAGTCAGAAAGAAAATGTCTGGCTGGGAGGGAAGAATGCATGTTTCATGTCTCTCTTTGTGGCTGCCAGTTCTCCATGGAAAGGAAGAGGGTGGAGAGTATGCATGACAGGTCCTAAAATAGCATCAGTGGGATCAACTATCTTCTCAAGATCAGGGAATGGGGTCTGCATGTGACTCTTTGAGCTGGACAAAGTCTGCGATAAAGAGACAGATAAAATAAGAAATGGGTTGATGGGGTGTGAATAGAAGTGTAAGGGAGAGGTGATAAACAGTGTTGAGAGAGGGAAAGGTATTGAATTAGGATGAAAGGTGAGAAAGGGAGCAGGATGAGGTCGAAGCAATGAGCGGAAAGAGTGGGAGAGGTTAGAGGATGGAAAAAATGAGTCGTCTGGATAGAGGGAAGGAATAAAGACAGAAAAGAGGAGAGGAAATAAGGAAACAAAATAACTAAATACTAGCTGTTACTGATGGGAAAAGGCACTTTACAGGTAGAGAAGACACACTAACACAAGAAGCAGGTGTAGAGACAGGTGGAAGAGAAACGTAATGAGGAAGAGAACAGTAGCAATGAGCAAGAGGTGCATAAGAGAAAAGAGAGATTAGGGGAGAAAGCAGGAAGAAGCACACAAAGCCTGTGTAGGCTGTCAGCATCCATCTTTAAGATAAGAGCTGCAGCTACATGATCTGTTTTCCAGCATTACAGATGAAAGCGAGTGCTCCTGCGTGGCAATCAGATCAGCCGTGTGTATCGCCATTGTTGCCACTAGCCGGGATGATTTTCTCAGCAACACAGCTGAATGATGCACACTGCCAAGCATTGTGGAGCAAACAATGGTACAAGTCTTTGTGCACAAAAGGCTGATCCAGCTTCAGCTCTGTCATGGTTCTGCAATCACACTGACAAGATTAGTAAATAGACATATAATGCTATATCTCTGTGAACTAAACCAATCCAAAGATTTTTTTGAGGTCTTGTCATTCCAGGAAAGTCACAAAGCAAACTCATGGAATGTCAACTAGCAACCGTAGTTATAACACATAAAATTCTAGAGCTGTTGAGTTAATGCTGACCGTGTAAATCGACTGAAACAACGACAACAAAGCATGCTGTTCTCTAGCTACAATTTACATGTGTGTCTTAAAAAATTAGAAAATTGTAAAAATGTTAATTTTTTCACAATTATATTCAAAAGGTTAAACTTTATATACTCTATGTTCATTGTAAATAAGTGAAATATATCAATGATTTTTTTAAAAATTTGTTTTGTTTTTTCCACATTAATTTAGATGATTATGTCTTATAGCTCATCCCAGAAAGTTGATTCTGTTTATCTGGATGAGCGTTTTTTCGGTGGGAGAAACGTTTCATCGCTCATCAAAGTGACTTCATCAGCCAAGACTGAGGAAGACTAAGGAAGTGATTTGGATAAGAACCAATATATTCTGAACAGAATAATATTTCCTAGATTTTCTTACCTGGATGAGGTTGGCTATTAGAATATTTTCTAAGATCAATGAAAGATTTCCAATACAGCAATGTCCAGCTTCTGAAAAGCATGTTCATTTACACACTCAGTACTTGGTTGGAGTTCTTTTACCATGAATTGCATCAGTTATATCAATGTAGGATGGCATGGAGAGAACTGGCTGAAGCTGCTGAAGAGAGTGAAACCCAAATACTGGTCGTCTGTGTTTTTCCATTGGGTGATTTTAAAAAAAGAAAAAATTCCTCTTGAGAATACTCCATATAATCTCTGTGGGTTACATGTGACGTGAATTAGCCGGCCAATTAAGCACAGTAATTACATGGTCAGCAGCCCATTTCGTAGTACTTTTAGGACTACATCACCAAAGACTAGGACCATGATTTCCCATAAAAAGGCAATTTTCTTTTCATCTGAAAAGAGAACTTCGTCTGCTGAACAGCAGTTCAGTCTTTCAGTTCTCGTGCTAAAGTCCCCAAGTAGGACAACACAATCACCAGATGGAGCACCTAACTGTACCCCATGTAGTGACTCCAAGAAGATGGGGGACAGTTCTTTTTATAAGTTGCAGTGGATATGTGATGCATAAAGGGTGTAACTGGCCTGATGACGTTCACCCCCCTGCAAGTCCACTCGAACTACATTTTGACTCAGCTACTGTTTCAGTTATGAGTATTCAGTAGCATAAAAGAATAATCATGTTTTCATTCACACAGCACCAACACTGCAGATATGTTTAACACTTGAGCACTTCACCCTATAATTTACACATCAATCTGAGCAACTGCAGGCTAATGGACTGGGGTTGCGACTGGGTAATGGAAATGACATTTCCTTCATTTGCAACAAGCCACCGTACAGTTATGAGAACCATTAAAAGTGTTTATCACTAAATTATTCAAATCAATGCACATGATTAGCAATATCAGAAAGTTAGATGCCAGCATTGATCTGTTCAAATCAGTAAATTTTAAGTTGGCGCTTTTAGAACTTTTTTTTGTAATTGTTACGTGTCAGTGATATGTGTCTTAGTGGTATACATTTGATAGTAATAGATTAGAGGCACAATGCATAAAATGAAAGAACTGATATAAAAATACCTCATCGAATTAGCTAGGCTTTGAGAAAGGGACTCAAGAGAGAGTGCCTGGCAGCCAGGTCTTAGCACGTGGAGCCCAGTTGGGCGCAGCCTGAAGAGGCAACATGAGATTGACAGATGGTCAATCAATGTCTGCAGTGATGCAGATGCTGTATGAGTCTATTGTAATGAAGAGTGAGCTAAACGTGATGGATGGATAAAAGAAATTACCTCATCTAAACTTTACTAGTGGTACAAAGTTAGCTGAAAAAGTAATTTATTCCAGTGAAACATATTATCAAATGATTTAATAACTAGTAAACAGTAAAATAAACTTTAAAAAATCATAGTATTTTTGGTCATTTGGTCTCCTCAGGACAGGGGGCTACAACAGTGAGTTTATAATCCTCATGTTCTTTCGGTTTATCTGTACGTCTTTCTGTGATACTTGCAGTCCATTAAATTATTGACTCTATAACATAGTTTCTTTTAGCTTTGTAACTTTGTAATCCATTCCAGACTGATAGATGTCAGTGACTCAGCTATTCCTTATTTTCTTTAGATCATGGCATTATGTGTTAACTTTTAGCCTACTTCACGTAATTAGACAGGTTTAATTTAAGTGATTTCTTGATTCAGTAGGTTTAGCAGTGATCAGACCTGTGTGTGGTTAATGAACTTGAACTCAGCTTTTTAAAAAATGCGGTTAATCGCAGTTAATTCATCACTTAACAAAGAAGGAAAGTGACTTTTTCATATATGGCCAGATAGGTTTGGGTAGCATTTACCCCTTAATTAATGAATTTTAAAGCCGCATACTTGTTTTGGTCATTTTATCTTAATATAAACATTTATTTTTTTGATCTTAAACATGTAAGTGTGCTAAATCTACAAAAAAAACTAAGATGTTGACAATCTGGCACTGTGCAAGACTAAAACTTTTGAGTAAGAACATAAACCAATGAGGAAACTGTTTATTGAGGTCACTGAACAAGTGAGAAATAGGATTGTTTCTAATAAACTACTGTGCAATCATACTATTTTGCAACCAGAGGAGTTACCCCCTGCTGGCAATTACAAAGAAAGCAGTTTTTAAGTATTCACATTCATCTTTCATACACCGAATGTGAATATAACCATTCAGCTCGCACCGTGCATCCCCTTTCAAACACTGAACTCAATGGGCCTTTTGCAGTCACAGCATGGATTGTCAGAAAAAGCAAAAGGTCAAGCACACATCATTGTGGGTGGAAGTTCCTCATTTCTAAGTCATAGCTGCAGCGTTCATGAGTATATTAGCATTTAGCAACCCAGTACTGACCTCTCGGTTGCATAGGTGAGTTTGATTTGTATCACTTAGTGAGCTCTTGCATGGGTTGATCATTTGTGAGGCATAAAAACATAATGATGCAATTTAAACTTACTGCATGGTTGTGCATTTTGAGTGCTGTTCAAAAACTGCTATCATGAGTCCCTGCTCATTCTGACAGTCAACAAATGACAGTCAAGCATGACGAGCACTGAGCATCACTTGAGGTAAGATGAGCTCAGAGCTCCACTCTCTATATTTCTACATGGATTTTTAAAAATTGTGTCCTGCAGCACTTTACACACAACTTTTTCTCTGGTGCAGTTCCTGATTGACTTTCTTTCCATTCTTCTGTGGCTTAATGTGAAAATTAAACTGCAGCTTAGCTCCAGTTTAGAGCTTAAGATAAAAAAAATCCAAAATGAAAGTGATATAAAAGCATTTCATTGCGGTTGTGTTGTGTTTCCCCCTCACCTGCAGAGGGGTATTCTATAAAGGAAGTTCAACACAGCCAATGTTTCGTTGCATTAGCTAGCTCGACAAATCCTATAGTCCCAGTCGAAAAACAGTGGTTTTCAACTTTCTCTGTTAAGTCGGGCTCTGTGGCTACTCGCATAAAAAGGTGCATTTCACGGGTCATGTGACTCTTCTCCACAAAATTCCAGTCATAGACATTAACAGACGATGATGATAAAATGATAATGATGATGATAAAATGGTGATTAAAAATGTATAAAGAAGATAAAACACAGTAAAATGCAACACTTTTGCAAACAAGACGAGAGATTAATGCTGCAGAAAACTAATCTAGTGATTTAGTGCAGTGAGTGGTAAAACTAACATTTTAATTCAAGCTAATTATTTTATCACAGAGTGCACTTTCTGAAACTGGATACATTTAAACATTAGAGGTTATCGTCCCATTGCCTTACAGAGAAGCTGGGGACATAGCTTTGATTGATTGAACAGGTACTCTTGGTGTGAGTTCTGTGTTGTAGCACCTGTAACTCCAGTAGAAAAACAGACTTATGATTATGATCCAGTATAATAGCATTTATGCATTTTCTGCATCACAAAATTTATACACAGTTTGCATGCATAATACATCATTTGCACATCCTTGTGTCAATACAACACAGTTTGCATTTCATTCAGCACTTTGACAACTCAAAAAACATGCATCTCTAGCACAGAATCTATCACCCTATTTTATATTATATATCTATATCATGCTTAAAACGTGCTATAAATAAAAGAGTCAGTGAAAACAAAGTGTTTCCAGCTGATTTTAAATTTTAAAAACTTGGAGCATAACGTGCTTCCAAACAGATTATTTGTTCAGCATAAGTTACCACGGTGATTAAGCCAGATAAAAAGAGAGCTATTTTCATGACACAGAAAACTCTCACTTTAAGGTTGACATAGCTCACTAAGCCATTAATCTTGCTTCATAGTACACCCCTCAGGTGCAAACCCACCATCTCCCCATCTCTCTCCAACCTACTGTGTCTTTTCTCCCTGTATTGTGTGTGTGGGTGTGTCCTTACCTGGCTGCCTAGGCTTTAGCTGATGCACCTGTTGCTCATTATACATGAGATTATTTTTTTTTGTCTTACATAAGTTGTTTGTCCTCCTCTGTCACATACCCCTCCCCAGTGTGTCAACCTGTCCCACTCTTGACCTGTTTGACAAAACTTAACAGTGATTATGTCTGTGGAATCCAGGAAAGCTTCACCTGTATTGAAGTCTGCGCAAGCTGGACTCAAAACTAGAAAAGACGAAACAAGATTGATTATCTAAAACTTGCAGTTGTATGCAAAGTTGCTATACTTACTTGTGTTAACAATTAAAAATCCTGTTGAACTTTTCCTGTTGCATCCATCAGTGGGTGGCATGGCATCAGATTTTTTTTGCATGGTAAATGTAAATAAAATAATGCAAAATAACAGTGCTAGATTTAATGGAATTAAAAGTGCACTATTTCCTTTTTAAACTAAAGTAAATTGATTAATTACAGTAGTTAATAAATTAATCTGATTTCATTTCACGCATCAACACTTTCGAATTGAACACAAGTTCATGTGTAGTTCTGTGAGGCACAGACACAAGTAGAAAGCTGTTTGTAAACAGCACATTCTAAGCCTAAGGGTGAATAAAGAATTTCATAAGACTTTGTTTTGTGAATAATAACGGCCATCAGGATTTTATTTTCACTTTAAAGTCTCTCTAGAATTTAGAAAGTTTAGAAAATGTAAGCCAATAAATAAGAGCATCAGTGTATTGGGGAAAGTGAAAAAGAGCCCCTGTGAAAGTATGCTGTCATCTTTTTCCAGTTACACTCCAAACTAGAATCTATTTTTGTCTCTGTTGACCTGATATATATTTAGATATATTGACTCATATTTGGCTGCTTCTGCTGTCAACAGCTTGTGCATCTTTGCTGCTGATACAAGAGCAATGAAGCCAGTCAACTCATGACAACTCAATCAGAAAAATGTGTTATCAGTGCCGTTTGAAGGTCTTGGATAGTAGACTGTATTGTTATTCCACAGAATCAGTTCCAGAAGCATCTATTTTTCAATCCCAAGTCAGGATGCCAAATTTCAAGTGCCAAAACAAAATGAAAAAAAACACAAACAAAAATCATTCGTCTTTTCTGCGGTGCTTTTGGCAGTTGGCTGCAACTGAATGAGACATGTTTCCAACACTTCATTAGTACGAACTATGAAATTGATCCTCAAAAGCACTCCATATACACAAATGCATGAATGCATATTTTATGCACATAAACACATACATGTAAGCAAACATACGTGTATGTTATGTAGTGTTTTTGTATATACTTGGAAAGGAAAATGGGACAGCACCATGTCTGAGACATTAATATTGCACCATGTTGTAATATTTAACATGTTAATTAAAGTGCCCTGTGGGAATAGAGTCTTAAACATGCTTCATCAAACTAGCGCAAAATCACCATCTTTTAACACAGCAAGGTCTGTTCACACACACAGCTACATGTGTATAATCATCATTGTGTATGTGCATTATTGTGTGATAAATTTTGTGTTAGTTTTACACACTGCGATCAGACCCCGTTAGCCACGCTACAACGCTGTGACTATTTATGTAGCCCCCTGTTGTATTAATATAGGATGCTTATTAATACAAGCAGTGAAATTAATTGTGCTATGTATGGCATGTTTGGAAAACAAATACAGGATGACACAGCTAAGCAATGTCTTATCTTGCTTAATGAATTATGTTACAACGTATTATAGATAATCCACATTTTTAATTTTACCTCAGCATATTTTAAATATAATCTTTATTCTTTGTTACTATAATCTAAAAATATTGCCTATCAATCATATAGCTAAACAATACATACACATAATGCTAAATGTTGAGAAACATCAACAACAGTTAGCTTAAAGACACATAAAAGGCTCAAAATTGCAGATCTTGGTTTATTTTTTAATTATTTAGATGAATTTGATCATCCATAGATCTGTTTAACTGACTGACACTAGTCTTGAATTCAGAGGTTTGGCACTGATTTCCAAATGACATTAGCTATGCTACTTACCAAACTTTGTAACTGACTTTGAGGGATCACTGGAGGCCTGGAGTAAAGCTTACATGGGGGGAATAAATTGTACAGACTTAAGTTAATTCTGTTCCCATGAAAGTCAATAGCAGCTCTGTCACTTTAGTTTATGCCCAGTTTTGTTTCAGTTGAGTGCACAGAGCAGGCTGCTCCTGTGTAATTTAAAAGAACAGAGATGGCAATTGCCCTCAACACATACTGGTTTCCAGACATTTTAATAATTTTCAAATATTATTTCCTATCAAAGTGCAATCAAAAAGTTCCATGACTTTAACCATAGACATAAAAAATACTGGCATCGGCCTGTGCTACACCTGTGGTATAAATTTGAAAGTCTTAGGTATTTTTCAGAAAACTTCTGAATGCTTCTTAGTAGCTGTACCTATGGGATGAATTTGAAAATCCTACATTGCTCCTTTCTCGAGTTAGTAATATGTGACCTTGACCTTGAGGTCGAGGTGACTGAGATTCAAACTTGTCTGAAATTCTTATTAGATGTGCCTATGGTATCAATTTCAAAATCCTAGGTGATTTACTTCTTGAGTTATTGCAGTCACAAGATTTTCAATAAACTTTACATATTAACCTTGACCTTGAGGTCGAGGTCACAAATTCATCTGAGATTTTTAGTAGCTGCACCCATGGGATGAATTTGAAAATCCTGCATCACCTGGTTATTGAGTTATCGCATTTGCAAACTTGGGTGTACATGCCACCCGTCTGAAAGGGTGAGAAGAATAATGAGGGGTATTTAAACCAGATATGGTTATCATATTATTACCGGCAGATTTGTGAAACTTTGTGATTACACGTCATTCAAAAAGGGTCTGATCATATACACTGACACCAGATTTGATAGATTTTGAGAAGATCAATTATTTCCTCCTTCTGAGTGTTAGTTTGCTTTCGTAGTCCAGTGATTCTCACAGAGCAAGTAAGAGCTATGGTAACTCATAATAAGGTCTATTTCATAAACAACAGTTAAACCACTTAATTATTAAAGTCCTTTTTCTTTTTCGCTTAATTTAGATTTCAGTTCAAGATTTTATGATCATTGAGGATGTTCCACTTTACAAAAATCAATGCATTTAGAAGTATTTTACACTGCTTAATCCATTTAGCACCCTTCTACAGCTCACAGCTACAAATAATCCAAAATAGTTGCTGAAAAGTCTGAAATAGGCTATGCTGTCAATAATGGGAACAGTGAGAGCAACATCAAATTTAAATCTAGCTAATAATGACAAAGTTAGTCTGAAAGCCACCACACAGAAAATAGGGAGAGTCTGACAAGAGAGATCTGGAAACAGTCTGTTCTCTTTGTGCAGACCTGTTAACTGCTGCCAAGAAAGCCACCAGTGATTTTAAGGATGGAGAACACTGGAGCCTGCCAACATGGCAGCCCAGTTATTACCGTGTATGAAACCTGAAAGCTTAGTGTGGCTCTGTGGAGAGCGTAAGGGGTCGTTGTTAGGTTGGCAAGGTGAGTGCTGTTGAGAATAAGATACACTCAACTCCCCAAGCATCAAATCAGGGTCAGCAGCTCAGGGCAGGCAGCTTCAAGCAGACAAATGTGTTACTTTTTCATGCGTAGAGCTCATTAGTTCCTTAACCTGTTGTATAGTGGTAAGAAATACAAAATTAATGTCAACTCAAATCCTTACAAGTTGTAATCACAGCAGAAGTTCTTTTTTTTTTTTTATCCATTATGGTCAAAGGCTTAAGCAATGAGCAGAAAGAGGCATTACATTCATGTTAAAAGTTGATACACTGGATTTTTTTTTTTATCATTCCATATTTTTTGCTACTAAATTCAAGAAAAAATACAAAATGGCAATTTTGTTTTGCATGCCAGCTTGCTGCTATGTGTAATTTAGCTGACAGCCTTTTGTGCCAGTCAGCCATGTAACAGAAATTTCAGCTTCCACTTCTCTTTTTTAGTTACTAAAAGTAATGAGTGAATGTTTCACAATGATTTTAAAATGACCTCATACTTGAGCCAGTTTAAGTAGTTCCTGAATTGCAAGCCAATCCTAAATTACTAGAAAACTGTGGGAGAGCTACAGTTAGGTCCATATGAATTTTTTTTTTTACCTGTTTACTGAAACATATTCCAGTTATAGTTATATAATGGAAATGGACATAATGTGTAGACTCTCAGCTTTCATTTGAGGGTATCCACATTCAAATTGGATGAAGGGTTTAAGAGTTTCAGCACCTTAACGTGTGCCACCCTCTCTTTAAAGGGACTAAAGTAATTGAACAATTGACTTAAAGGCTTCCATGGGCAGTTGTGGCATTTCTTTCAGTATGCCATCATGTTTTAAGCAGAAAAAAAGGCCTGGAGTTGATTTAAGGTGTGGCGCTTGCATTAGAAAGATTTTGCTGTGAACAGACAACATGCGGTCAATGGAGTTCTCCGTGCAAGTGAAACAAGCCAGCCTTAAGCAGCGAAAAAAACAGAAAAAAGCATCTGAGAAACTGCTATAATAGTAGGAGTGGCAAAATCTACAGTTTGTTACATCCAAAGAAAGAAAGAAAGCACTGGTGAACTCAGCAGTGCAAAAAGACCTGGATGTCCACAGAAGACAACAGTGGTGGATGATCGCAGTATCATTTCCATGGTGAAGGGAAACCACCTGACAACAGCCAGCCAAATGAACAACACTCTCCAGAAGGT
>VUQG01022300.1:0-14626 GCA_015106755.1 Etia nguti | reverse complement strand
TTTTTATTGTAAGGTAGACCCTACAGAGAAAAACCCCAAAATCATATGACCGCCTATGAGCAAGCACTTTGGCGACAGTGGGAAGGAAAAACTCCCTTTTAACAGGAAGAAACCTCCAACAGAACCAGGCTCAGGGAGGGCGGGGCCATCTGCTGTGACCGGTTGGGGAGAGAGAAGGAAGACAGGATAAAAGACATGCTGTGGAAGAGAGACAGAGATTGAACCTTGAATTGAATACTTCATTCCAATGTGCTGCTAGGACTCTTTTACCCTGCTTGAACTGCAGCTAATAGAACATAGGACACACACCAATCATCCAAAATAATTTCACTTTGATCTGCAACAAGCTGAAGCAGTTTTCAGGTCTCCTGTATTAGGCCGTGGGACAGTGAGCTTTAATCTTTAAAGTGATCAAGTTTCCGAGTTTTAATGTGCAACTGTCACTTTAGAAATAAACAGTAGGATTGAGAGCGCACTCAGTGGTAAAATTATTAACTGGAATTAAAATGTTTATTTTACTGCTCCTTTTGCTAAACAGTTAAATGAATGATTTGCTACAGCAATGATCATGTGTCCTTTTACAACAGTTTTGTATTTTACTGGTGTATTTTTTAATCTTCTTTATTGGTTTTTACAGACATCTTTGGAGCAGGCGGCGGTCATAGGGACAATTTAAAACTCATCTGATCAGTGAAATACCCCTTTTATTTTGGGTAGATATTGCCAAAACCACCCCTTTCATATGAACATGCAGTGGAAATCCAGGATTAATGTAGAGAGTTTATAACCAGCTCATCCTGATCACCATTGTTAGAGTAAATAAATTCAGTATGTTAAGCAACATTTGCAGTATATGGCCCACGTGTAGTTCACCTCAAATAATTAAACAAACAAGCAAACAAAATTAGATTTTAACCTAAAGTGTCATCAATTTACATTCCTTGCATATATGTTCACTTTAATTCAGTTTTATTTGTATAACACCAAATCACAACAACAGTTGCCTCAAGGTGCTTTATATTGTAAGGTAAAGGGGATAATACAATAATACATGCAACTCGGAAATGTAGCAATGTTTTTCTTTTTTCTTCTTCTTTTCATTTTTTTCTTTCTTTCCTTCTTTTTTTTTCCTTTTTTTTTTTTTTTACCATTTTTTGGTGGTGGTAGTGATGATGCATTGTATATTTAAACTTTAACAAATTATAATTGGTAAGTCTGTTTTCAAAGTCATCCCTGAGCATTGAATACCTTGCAACGTGTAAGAGGGAAGGCAGAACTGCTCAACATGCAGCCCCAGCCCTGTGCATGTGTGTGAACATTTGGTATCTCAGGGCCCCCCACAGTCTTTCACCATAGGTGTGCAGATGAAAGCTCTGTTGGTGAATGTGCATACATGCATGCACACATACTCATACAGTTAGGTGCTATTTGAAGTGGCACCCAGCAGCTGAGCTGAGTTGTGGTCATAACTTCAGTTTGACATATCTTCCCATGACTGGAGCACATACTCCCACTCGCTTGCCTTTCTCTATAGCTTAACATGTATAAATCCACTATGCTTATGCAATCAGTGCCATAATATGGTTGACTATCAGCTAAAGTGGCGTCAACCCTCATGTCATTTTTTTTCTAACCTACTCTTGTGGATACATGATACAAAACCATAGAAAATATTAATTTACAGATGGGTATCATATTAGATGCTTGCTACCAGTTTTTTTGTGGAGGTCTTATTATAAGGAAAAGAAGTTCATCTGAAAAAAACTGTCAGCATGACTTTTTAGGCTTAAACTGTTAAAAATAAATGTGTACATCTATAGAAAATGTTCTGTAATTAGACTGCCCTGTAATCATAAAACAGAAAGGTTTTGTGGAGTCACAGAAATTGTCTTGTTTTTTTTAAACTGAGGACAGTACAGATATGTCAGGCACATATTTAAATTATTGTGCATGATTTTTTTTCTTTCCTTTTACAATGAGTAACAAGATGGGACTGAAAAGTTCTTCAGGACACAGACAATATGATATATTTATATTAAATTGCTAAACTGGACCCAGTGCAGATGTTCAGCTCTTGTGATCAATTATGAATTAGCATTCTGGGTGGTTGCCAAGATTGCGGTGGTGCTAATTTCACCAGGCGGAGTAGTAGTGCCATGGGCTGGAACAAAATTTTAGATTATTCTTAGACTTACTCCCATCAGTTGTAGTCATGTCCAACGGTCTCTCTGTCATTTTAGTGGTCAGGTCCAGATAATCCTACGACTGGAAATGTTTAGATTACCAATTATTTACTGACCTCTCTACTGGATTTGCAGAAGGTTTTATTTTATTTTATTTTATTTTACTAATTTCTTCTGTTTATTTTACAAAACTCACCCCTTCCTTTTTCTGTTTTCTGATTTAGTTTCATTTTATGTAATGAATTAAATTCACTTATTAAATTCATCTTGAATTTATGAAATGTTTTCAAGAACTGTGTGTGTGTGTAGGCATTGCTTGTCTGTGCGTGTAGATGTGTGTATTTGCTTTTGCTAACTTATGTGATCACACTGTATATGTCTTTGTGTGTCTATGTATGCTAATATAAGCTTAATGTGTGTCTGAAAGCATGTGTGAGTTTGTGTGCACAGACCTACCTGCGATACCTCCAACAGAGTTGGTAATGAGCCCCATTTATTTAAGACTGTTAATTAAGATCACTTTTTAATTAATCATGTTCCCTGAATCTGCCGATCATAAATTATTGCTGACAGATAGACACTTGTTTTCAATGGCAGATGTCTTAAAGTTTTCTGGCTGTGTTTTTCAAACATTCACTCCTTTTAGTTTCTGTGAGCTCACCTGCATATTTTGACTTGTGAATGAGATCCTGAACCTTTTTCTGTAAAATTTGTCCCGCAAACCTCCTAGGTTGTGTTCAACACAGCAGACGTCTCAATACACCACATTAAAAAAAGGGAAGCTGGTTTGACGAATATCAAGAACGCTGAAAAAACATGAGAAACAAAGGCAAAATAACATGGAGATAAACTAAACTAAAAACCTAAACCTGGGAAAAACTAAGCTACATCTAAACACCAGGAACGTGGGAAAACTACAGAACATGAAAACAGAGAGATGACCGGACACGGGTAGACGAGCAGACGACCTGGCACTAAACAAAGGAAGACAGAGGACTTAAATACATGGAAGGGCAATGAGGGAAGTGGAAACACAACTGATGCAAATGAACAAGGCGCCACAGGAGAGGCAAAACCAAACACACCAAACATGAAACGCAATACTATCAAAATAAAACAGGAAACACTGAGACGTAGACCGAAACATGACCTTGACACAGGAGAAAAGGTAGAAGAGAGAGGGAGCGAGGGAACACGAGAGAGAGAGACATGAAGGGCTGGGGAAACATGGAAACGGCAACATAACTAAACTTAGCAGCCCAAAAAGATAATCAAAAAAATAGAAAACCAAAATATTACACACAAAGAAATCACAAAACAACATTCCAAAAAGCTGGGTCAAATGACCCGAGACCATGACAAGTTGTCCCACTCTTGTCTGGTATAGCTATTCAACAATCCTAGATGTTCTTTGTCATATTTTATATTTTTAATTACATGATGTGCCAAATGCTGATGGAAAGTCTCGACTGCAGGCAGACCATTTCAGCAGCTGCTAGCGTAATAGATGTAGTATGTGGGTTAGCATTGTCTTACTAACTAAGATTTTAGTTTGTGTTTTTAAATTCTTATCTCTTAACATCAAATGTTTCTTCAAGGTCTCTGAGATACGCTGACCAGCTACTCTTCTGTGTTCTGAAGATCAGACTTAAGAACAGGGAGGGATCAAGCTTTCTTGTGGAACGAGTTACCTCCCCATGTTAGGTTTAGGCACATTTTTGAAATATGCCTTAAAACTCACTTGTCCAAATTTCAGAATTGGTTTTGTAAGAGAGCATTTCCTGTGGTTTGTCTGGCAGCCACAGACTTGGAAGGCATTTTTCAGCGCAGCAAAGCAAATTATTTAACTCTATGTAGCTAAATACATCTTACACCAAGATGCTTAAAGCTTTCATGTTTTTGTTTTATGTGTTTTATTTTTCAGTTTTCTTTCTTTGTTTGTTTTTTTTTACTTTTTCCAAAAGGTTTAAAAATACAGTGCAGGCACACATACTCATACATGCTAGTTCTGGAACGCCTAATGTTAAAATAAGTTCACCCAAATGTGTGTAAGACTTTGCCTTTTCCCTTTTCCTAAGTTCACTTTGTACAAACAGCTTTAGTGTGTGTGTGTGTGTGTGTGTGTGTGTGTGTGTGAGCGCGCGCTCTTAGGCAGCACCACTAACAGGATTAGCATGGTAGCGGTGCATGTGTCAGACAGCACATTACGAGTAGACTTAATGCTAAGGCAAAGAACTACGCACTGAGAGAGTGAGAGCAATGAGAAGCTTCTGTTGCAGACTCTGGCTAGAGTGAATTTGCTATACTGGTTAATGAGGTTAATTCTGCTATGACCTCTATATCGCTCACAGTTGTCCTTCTTGTCACTGTTGTTAAGCGTTTCTATTTAGATATGTCACACTTAATAATAGCATTAATGGCAGGCACATATTTTAGTGACCTACCTCAGCTTAAGTGAATGGAGAAGAAAAACTGCTGAGTCGTAGAAAGTAATTCATATCATACTGGATACATTTTGACTGTGGGTTCTTTCTATTGCCACCCTTTGCAACTATAAAGGCTTCAACTCTTCTGTGAAGGTTTTCAAAACAAACACGTCGTTATGGATCTTGCTTTGTGCACTGGTGCGCCGTCATGTTGGAACAAAAAAGGGGCTAACCCCAAACTGTTTCCGCAAAGTTGGGAGCATGGAATTGTCCAATATGTCTTGGTATGCTGATACATTAAGAGTTCCTTTCACTGGAACTGAGTAGCCAAGCCCAACTCCTGAAAAGAACCCCACACAGCTGACTGTGGAATATTTAGGAGCCAGGAAATTTTGGCAGTGATTGGAACACCTGAAGTCAGTGATTTGAATGGGTGTGGGAATACTAAATAGTGTATTTTAAGACATGTTGCCAATTTTGAGCAGCAATAGCATAGTAAAATGTGTTCATATTTATCATCTTTGTCTCTGAAACACAGCAAGCATTTTGGACAGTGAACTCAGTTTTGATAATCAAATCAAAAAGGTTCCCAGAACAGCTGTCTTAACTTAAAAAACACATCTAAGATTATAAAATTGTTATCTCAAACTGATTCCATGCTTTCATGTCGACAGGTTAGATTATTGTAATGTTCTGTTCACAAGATTCCCCAAATTAACAATAGGACGGCATCAGCTCATTCAAACTCCAGCAGCCCGAGTTGTTACAGGCACACGGAAATTTGACCTGGTTACGCCAGCACTGAAATCACTTATTGGATCCCAGTGCAATAGAAATCCTTTTGTTAGTTCCCAAAGCTCTCAATGGTTCTGCCCCCAGTACATTTGTGACCTGCTGCTTACAACCCAGTCAGACATGTCAGGTCTTCAGGATCTTTTAGCTGTTCCCAGAATCAGATCTTAGTGTGCTGAAGGTGCACAGAGGAATATATATCATTTTTATGTTTTTGTCTTCTTTGTTAATTGCATTGAGTTTAAATATAATGAAATGTGCTATATGAATAAAATGGCTATACATATTGCTAAATAACATTTTTCTTAACTGCAATGCTGGTCACCTTGTTGATGCTGGAAAAAGGTACCTCTGTGGCAGAATGAGTCTGCAGTGATGGAATATAGGAAATATCTGTTGCACAAATAACTCTTATGAATTCTATGAAATATTTCTATATCTAATATCCAAGTTAATGACTATCTATTATTAATATGCATTGTCAAGGCGTGTAAGCTATGTGCTATTTAAAAGATGCGCAAGTGGGCAAATGCCCTGAAAATGTTATAGATATTTATTATATCTCTGACACAATAAATCATCATGGAAAATAAAGTACTTACTTTGTAAACAAGCATATATATATATATATATATATAATATTATCAGTGGCATTAAATCAAGTTCCAATATCCTCAGTGTTTCGTCCATAAACCTGAATGTATCCTGTATCGAAGGTTAGCCGTGCAGTTTACGTTACCATGGTGATGTGTCGTATTGAATAGATGACATAAAACAAGTGCTAAGCCCAGTTTTGGCTCACTAACCCACCGACTCCCTGAAGACGTGCGAAATGTTATTTATTTATTTGATGGCATCGATTTCTATATTTATCTGTCTTCTCTGCTGGGTTAGATGGAAAAACCCTCAAACAAAATCAGCTCTGGGATTTTATGATATTTCGCAAAGAATAATAAATCTAACTGCACAGCAAGGAGAAACATGACCTCTTATTATCATACGGATCAATTTAATTGAGATCACTACATGGGAAAACAAGCGAAGAAATAAAGACTTGTGGGCTGGTTACTGCAGCTGTGTTGTACGTCCTCTGTCTTCCATTATAATTATTAAAGAAATTCTGGGAGGGTTTCATGCAGCAGAGAGAATGTACGATCTACTGTGTGTGTACTGTTTGAATCCAGGCCTGAACAACACAAACAAACAATCATGTAAGATTTAAATAAATAAATAAATAAATAAAACAAACAAGCAAACTAATAACCTCATTTATGACATATGATGATTACTATTTGGTTACAGGTCTTGCTATACTTTAGGTGTCATGTGAACTACTGTACAATGTGTTGTTTATGGACAGCTGAAGATAAATATTTGTGGCTCTTCACTGTATCCTCAACAAAAGTTTGAGGGTGGCTTTTACTCACTATTGAAGGGGAATATTAATAGGTAACACCGATACCTATTAATATTCCTACTGTACCACTAAAGAACATATCCTATTATGTAGACTAGGTATATGGACGCTCATGTTACGATACAATATCACTTTATTTATAAAGCACTTTAAAACATAACAACAGGGCTGACCAAAGTGCTGTAAAATAACACCAAAAATGAAACCAGAAGGTCAAAGATACAGAAACACAAAAGAGCTGTAAAAGTTAAACAATAAAGAACAATAAACAATAAAGAACATCTCACACTGGGTCGGAGGCCAGGGACTAAAAGCATGATTTTAAATGAGATTTTAAAACAGCAGTGGTGAAGGAGCCTGCCCGATGTACAGTGGCACGATTTTGGAGCCACAAATGCAAAAGCTTGATTACTTCAGAGTTTGCATTGCGTCTTTGAAATGCACAAAAGCATCTGGTCTGCTGACCAGAGAGAACAATGAACCTCTGCAGATACGGTGGGATCAGGAGCAAATTATTGGCATGTTTCAATTAAACTGATGGAAATAGTGTGGTATTCTGATTGATTAACACCTTATTACTGTCCCCGAAAGTTACTAGGTAGTAAACATAAGGACAGGAGTTCTGAAAACATTCCAAAGATGCATAGACAGTTCCCTACAATCAGTAGGGACCCTCGAGCCAGCAGGGCACTTGGCCTTAAGGATTTTTCACCATACAGAACTGTGGAAAACTCACTTTTCATTTCTGTATATTTTGCTTCCAACAAGCCTGACTTTCTAGTCATTTTTAAAGTGGTCTTGAGCAATGTTTTCTAGTCTTTCTGACCAGAGTAGTCTTTCAAGTTTTTCTTGAACAAAACACTGACTACTTTTTTATTCATTAAATCCTGACCATTTTTAGAGTAATGTTTAATTGTTTGTTTGTTAAACCACTTAACACTGGCCTATGATTAATATAAGCATATAAAAGACACCTAACTCAAGAGATGAACCGATGCAAAGAATCAGTTTTAAATTGCATCTCTGGGCATTTTGTTACTGGCAACCTTTCACAAAAACATCATTTTGTTGTTGCAGTTAGTTCAGTCTAATAACAATCCCAAAGATAACACAGTTTAAAGTAGAATTGTAACACCAACATAATTCCAGGAGTGTTATTCACCAAAAACTTGCCAAGGAACGAACAGTGGCGAACCAGCGACAGGCTCATTGATGGGGAGTGAAGTCTGGCCTGTGTGGTGCAGTCTAACAGATGAGCTATCGTTGCTCAAATTGTTGAAAATGTTAATGCTGGTTCTCATATAAAGATGTCAGAATACACAGTGCACTGCAGTTTGTTGCTCATGGGGTTCATTGGCACAGATCAGTCAAGGTCCCCGTGTTGACCCCGTCCACAGCTGAAGGTGCCAACAATAGTCACCTCAGCATCAGAACAATGGCCTGATCTAATAAATCATGATTTTTTTTTTTTAACATCACGTGTCCAGATTTGTGCATGTTGCTTTACTTGGGGAACACCTGGCACTAGGATGCACTATGGAAAGAAGGCAAGCTGGTAGTGTGAGCCTTTGGGTCGTGTTCTTCTGCCTTCCATATGGAAATTACTTACACATATTACTTACCTAAGCACTGCTGCAGATCATGTTCATCTTGGAAATGGTATTCCCTGATGGTTATGGCCTCTTTCAGCATGATAATGTGCTCTGCCACAAAGCTAAAATGGTTCAGGAATGATTTAAGAAGCACAACAACAAATCTGAGATGTTGGGTTACCCTCCCGATTAATCCGATATCAATCCAACGAAGTATCTGTGGGTTGTGCTGGACAAAGTAGTCTGAAAGAAATAAGGAATAAATGCAAGATAACTCAAGACTTTTGTATCGTACTGTATACAATAATCTTTTTAGAATACTGGAATAAAGAGCTTTTGAAAATCTACTGTGATTGTAAAATCTTTAGATTTTATTGTTACTTAGCCAGTTAATTCATTCTAGGGTCCTAATGACATAGTATATAGGGCAAGTGTCAGCTGTCTGGCAGCCAACATCGAGAGAGCATAGTGGGTTTCCAAGAAATAAGACACCTAGCAGGTCGACTAAGTGTGAACTCAATAGTAAATTGTCAATAGTCATACCGGGGCCGCAGGCCTGGATGCTAAAGTTCATAGGAGAGCTTTAGGTTTAAGATGTATGACAGTGTTGCAGAAAGTGGTCCTTTCCCTGCAAATGTTCAGGACAGGAAATGAACTTCGAGACATTTGAACAGTCTGTAACATATACTCAACAAATCAAAATAATCTAGAAGTTTGATTTATAACGGTTTTCTCCAAAGAAAGCCAGAACAATGTCAACACTTTAGGTAGGCGGCCCTACTTTTATCAGTATGTACAAGGTTTAGCAACTGGTGACAAAATGTCACCAGTTGCTATGGCTGGTACCAAAGCTATCAAAAATAAAGTACTACATTACACTGAATCTGTGTACCGAGGACAACTGATCACTGATGCCTAATTCCAGCGTGCAGCTGCTGTAGAAAGGCGTGTATGTCCTCTGGCCTAAGGCTGGGCATTTATACCGCTGTGCAGCAACTCTCCTTTTTATTACGGACTGTACTGTTGAGCTGTGGACTGTTTGGGGACAGGACTGGACAAAGCTTCTGGGGAATGATTTTGGCAAAATATGAATGCTGAGCACTTTCCATTGAGGTCTGCTCAAGGAGCAATATGTGCTTCACTTCACACAGTTTCTTGTACACACAAAAATACCTCCTGCTGCTAGCACAGACAGGATTAGTACCCTCACCCCCATTTTCTCTCTTTCTTCAATCATTCTCCATCTCACTCTGTTTTTTCTCATCCAGTAACTTTGTGTCTCCTGTCTCCACAACTCAAGCTACATTCCTGCTTGTAGATTCCATTCCTGTATTCCACGCTCTCCCCTTTTTGCAATGCTCTCTCCAGGGTGCCATAGTATCTCAGTAGGAGGGGAGCATCACCCCTGCCTTACTTCTCTCTGCAACCACACCCCCATCCTCTTCCTGCTTCCCCTCCAATCATGTCCTGCACATCCAACTTGTCCAATACCAGCATTCTCCACACCTGCAGGTCATCATCAGCTTTTAGCCAATAGGAACACAAAATTTCTCTTTCACCACAGGGGGTATAAAGCTCCTCAGCAACAATGAGAAGAAAAAAAGACACTGTAGTAAAAATGGTGACCTAGTTTCCCCTTCTTTTTTCTAGCACACCCACCCTTAAATTCCGTCTTCTCTGAAAGGGAAAAAAGCTTCTTGAGAAAACACAAGTGTGATTTTCAGATCATCTCCGGGCTGAGTAGGCTGTAACCCCGAAGACGGCATAATTCGGAGGGGTTTAATAAGGTGAAGCATACTCTATCAAACAACTCTATCAGGCACTAGCTAAACTGATTCTTCATTATTAAAAAAATAAAGTGACTTGTTAAGGGGGAGAAATACTACCACTGCCTTAATTTTTATTCTAATGAATATGTAACATATAATCACTCATCAGTTGTTAAGCTTTCTCTTTGGATTAAGTGAAGAAATATTTTTTTCTCCTCATCTATATCACTTAAACCAGTGTGTTGCTGTTTAGAGTTTTAAATTGTGGGTAGAGCCGAAGCCCATCTTTTTTATGTATGCTGTCACATAAAAACCTTAAAGAACACACTTTTAAATAATGTGTAACTTTGTTGAGATTTAGCATTGGATTACCAGTGAAGAATTAATATAAAACATTTATATGAGGAAAAGACTTGACTTTAAGGTCGAGACAAAAAATGCATGTTGACATTAAGTTACAGTTTTATATGATGCTCTTCATATTATGGAGTTCACAAGGTTCTGTTCTGTGTATACATTTTTCCCTTACGCAGTATCATTCGAAGGCATAGTATACATTTTCACTGCTATACAGATGATAATCAACCCTATCTATCCATGAAGCCAGATAATACACCAATTAGTAAATTGGGGGAATGTCGTAAAGGTGAGGTCAGCTCTAAAAATCTTAGAAATATGGTATCTGACCAGATGTTCACACTAAATGGCATTACCTTTGCCTCCAGTAGCAACTGTGGGGAAACTTGGAGTCGTTTTTCTCCATGATCTGTTGTTCATATGAGCATATTAAACAAATATGTAGAACTGCTTTCTTCCATTTGCGCAGTATCTCCTGTCTCAGAGTGATGCTGAAAAACTAGTTTGTGCATTTATCACTTCCAAGCTGGACTACTGTAATTCATCGATATAGGGATTTCCCAAAGATGGCCTGAAAAGTCTTCAGTTGATCCAACATGCTGGAGCACAATACTGACAGCAAATAGAAAGAAAAAACACATTTTGCCCATACTGACTCTCTTCACTAGTTCCCTGTTAAATCCAGAATTTAATTTAAAATTGTTTCTGATTGTTCAGCTTTCCACTGTATTATTGTAGGGACTATTAAAAGAAGTAAAAAAACTGTATCAGTGTATGGGTAAACTGAGCTCTTAATATAAAGACCTTTGATTGGTCAGTAAAACCAGAAAAGTGCTATATAAGAACCACTATATTTAATTCTGATATCAATTAGTTAATTTGACAAGCAAAATATGAGTAAGATTATTTGATAATTGTAAATAAAACAGTCCAAGTAGAGACTCTCCGTGCTTATTGATTAAAATAAGACAGATAATATGTAACCTGATGTGTGTGTTCGTGAAAGCCTGTAATGGATCAATCCTTGAGAGGCAGTAACCCAAAGCGAAGCATAATAACAGGCAGTTAGTCCATGTCATAAAAACCCTTGAACACTGGATGGCTGATTGTTCTCGATTCAGTCATGTCTGCACGCTGCTGCTGATGTCTGTTTGGCTATTAAATATTCTATTAGGAAAGGCACACATAAGATAAGAAAAGAAATATTTTATTTATGTCAAATGGGAGAATTTTATTTTATTATTGTACTCTGGCAAAATCAAATCTGCCTACAGCCAAAAAACATGTTTTTTTTTTTAATTTGATTTATAAAATGTTGCGCTCAGTTAAAAATAAAAAAGATTTTAAAGTACATTTGTGCAGAGTTCTTAGAAATATACAATAAAGCAGTCCTGCCCGTTGTTGACCCACAGCTTCTATAGTCTGTATTATCCAAACTCTAGCACTTACATTCCTAGCTTTTGCACTCATAGCTTCTGTACTTATAAGCTATGGGTGCAAAACCCTTAAAAAGGAACAACTTCGGGACTCTCTAGCTCAGTAAACAAAAAGAAGAATAAAAGTGCAACCATGACTGTGGCTCCTCCTGCTAAAGCAACCAAATTACAGTCACACAAGCTTGCATATAAAAAATATTACAGTAAATGTGTGAACTGAAATACATGGAAACTGTTTACTGAGTCAGTCCAGGTAATCATAGCTTCTGACTTCTGTATTGTGTGAAACTAGAATCAGTCCTTTAATCTAAATCATTTTCACCAGTAAGTGCCCAATATAAAGTGAATTTGTTACTTATCTGAATGGCATTCTGAACAGGTGTTTTAATTAGAATAAATATTTTGTAGCAATAGCAAATCTAGTCACTCTGCACAAGAGAACATACATTCACACAAAGACAAAACATGAAGTACCTTCTTAGTTGCACTGGGTGGACTGAAGACAGGTGGCTTTGATTTCCATGGGGAGTGTGTAACCGCATGAAACAGCTCACATAGTTTCTACGAAGGCATCAGTTCACTTTTGATGGGCAATGCCAAACACTGAGCTGTGTTTGATCTGGTTCAAATGTCTACTCAGTGGTGAAAATCTCTTAATAAATGGCTTCATTCAAGCCATAGCTAATTCAAACCTCAACACACGGAAATAGCTCTTTTTTTAAGGAGAAGCAGAGATGGGTGACTTTGATGTGAATCTGAAATGAGAAGCCTGTGTGATAAGGTGCACAGTGCCCAGAGAGGTGCCTGCGAGATTGGCAGAGAATCAAGCCCTGGGACTCTATATCTGCTATTAGTAATTACACAGAGTCTCAACGTGGCACTGTGCCACACAACCAAAAAAACATCATTAAAATTACTCATTTTCTTTAGAAGAAAAACGGAATTACTTTGATGTAGGTTACAAAGACTAAAGTTGTTTCTCATATATAGATTTACACCGCTGCTTTAGAATGCCAGCTTGGCAACAACTAAATGACAGAAAACACAGATATAGTTTTAATGTGGTTCAAAGGGTAAGCCACTGTTAAAAATGGCCCAGCTTTGTTTGACAGCATTTCCGCAAAAATGTCCACATAGCATAGAGAAATAGCTTGTGTGTGTACACTTTATTGTAGTCAAGGAGAAGTTACAAAGTGAGTGGAAACGTTTTGAGGAAGATACAAAGTTACTGTTTTACTAGACAAATTCAAGCTTAGACTTTTTGAAATGCATACAGTGGCCGTGAATGTAACATTTTGTTTTCATTTTCACTGAGTGCAACTTTATTTCACTGTATATTTCTTTTACAGTGACAGTAGAGAATCTTGAACCTCATCATGTTTCCACTTGGATTTCCTGCTTAGGAAGGCAGCCTTTTGTAGGGTGACAATTTTCATTTCATCCTAATTTTCCTAACACATTACCAGATCCAGATTAGTATAGATGTCAAGGATTACTTTTTTCCCCATTCAAACTGATTTATTTTCTGAGTGTTCCTTTATTAGTTTTTATTTATTTATTTATTTTAAGCAGTGTAATTAATTATCATTTTCATGATGAAGTTAAAGTGGAATTGTGGTAAAATGACTGAAACTGTCCATTATTTAATGTGTGAAGTAAAATCAGGGAAATTCAGCTTTTATAACTCACCATTTAATCAAAACTAAATAAAACACACTTGTATGTCATTCAGTGTTATTTTTATTTTATATATTGCTAATAGCACTTGTTAAAAAAAAAAAGTTTCTAATTTGTTTCATATTTGACTGAATGAAAAATACAATAAGACGAAACAAAAAGACAATGATTTTTATGTCTATTGGCTCCTAAAAGTTAGACACTGAACATCTGCTTGAGAGATTCCCAATGGCCATCCCTCATAGTAAAAAAAAAAAAAAATGTAACGGCTATTAAGGGTACTAAGTGTAGGGTTTTCTTTTTTGAATTTCTGTCTATGACAGAGAAAAGGAAAGAAGCTGAGTTCAAATTAGACAGATGTGCATTTGGATAGAATTAACACTCCATTTAATTAATTAAACTTCTTTCAGAATTTGTTTGAATTTTTGAAACCATATCCACAGCTGATCCATTGTCATGGAATCTTAAGCACAGCTAGGAATAAGGAATGAACACTGAGAAGCTGGACTGATGCTCCAAGTCAAAGCATTTTAAGTGATTTTGCTTTCTCTTCTTGCTTTGTCATATGAGTTATGGGCATACTGTAATCATCGTTACCAGTGAGTTGTTCATTTAGTGCAGTGCATTCTGTATTTTTTTTGTGATGTTTGACTTTAAGATTAGCAGAACAAAAATCACAGACAAACAAACAAAACCAAATTAACAAGGAAACAATTGAGTGCAGAAGATTTTCAGACATGTTCTTTTTCATATCTACACTCCATCCATCCATCCATCTTCTTCCGCTCATCCGGGGCCAGGTCACGGGGGCAGCAGCCCAAGCAGAGAAGCCCAGACCTCCCTCTCCCCTGCCACCTCCTCCAGCTTGTCCAGGGGAACACCAAGGCGTTCCCAGGCCAGCCGAGAGATATAATCTTTCCAGTGTGTCCTGGGTCTGCCCAGGGGCCTCATCCTGGTGGGACAACACCTCACCCAGG